>JAVGVS010000227.1:620482-723886 GCA_032718565.1 Distichodus sexfasciatus | reverse complement strand
AATACACAATTTAAACTATTTCTACCTTAAAGAAAACACATTTAGAAACTCATTTGACTGGTCTCTGCCTTGATTTCTTATGCATCTCTTCACACCATTACTGTGCATCAGATTCTAACTTCTAATGGAAGATGTGTGAGAGACAGCCTCAATTAAATTTGTCTGTGCCCTTTAAATATTTAGATTGTACGTTCTAAATTGAACCTGTTAATTAAAAAATGTTAGCAACAGAAAGGTTTTAGGGAACATTAACAGATACAATTAGACTAGAATACTGGCTGAAGTCAGTAAATAGCCAATTTTAGACTTTCCGTTCCGCTTTATAGACGCTTTTGGCAGAAGATGAAGATTAATTAAACATTGGGATGTGTGATTGTGGTACGTGAAGGTGGTGAAATGAGAATGTAAAGGCACAGACTTCGTTGTTTTTTTTTTTTTTATATATTACTCAAATTATAATATATGGAAGCCGTTGGAAAACGGGCATCAACGTTACACTAGAAATGTTAAAATAACCAACACATTGCTGTCTTGTTCCTTTTGCTATCATTTTGAAGAAATGTGTGTTCACATTTTATATATTATACTTAAATAATTTACTCTATACTTATTGCAATTTTAGTAATTGCAGGATATAGCACCAAATTTTTGTGGTCAGTTTTGATCGAGAAGGGTCTGGCTGCAGGAGGGACCTGAGAGCACGCGTCCTCTGTCAGGCCCCATCCACTCTCAAGCCCCTACGTCATTTCCGTTAAAACGACCGAATCCGTCTTCCCAAACCCCAATTCGCAATTTTTGTTTAAACGACAGAATCCGTCTCAAACCTGAACAATACCGTTGTACATACAGTATGTGTGTAAATAAATATAGTGCTACTGTATGTGTAATTATTGTGAGACATCAGACTATAGCTAATATGTACTTTTAACAGTTGAGATATGAGATATTATCAGCTAGTGGTCCTTTGAGATACAGCTAGTCCTTTAAAATATACTAGTACCTACTGAAATATTGCACACATCACCTACCTCACTTTAGTGATACTCTAAATAGAGTACCATTCTACTCTACTGCTGGAATTCCAAAACTAATTATAAACTCATTTTTTATATATTATTTATATGTATATTTTAAGTCCCTTTTCTTGTACTGTGTAAAGCTGGAGCCACATCTTCTCGTCTCTCTATATACTTGTATATACAGTAGCTGAAATGACTATAAAGTTTATTTTGAGTTTGGCTGACTTTATTATGTGACCGAGCACTAGTCTTCGATGTGATGATTAATTTTTAAACTGTTAAGCCATACATACCACATTTTAAGAATTATATGCGTGACGAGGTGGGTTCTATAGCGGCAGTCGGCGAAACGGAGTCTGTCGTTCGAACGGAAATGGCGTAGGGGCTTGAGAGTGGATGGGACCTGACAGAGGCACTGCAACACTCTCAGGCCTCTTCCGCAGCCAGACACTCGTGTTTTGATCTGAAATGTAGTAAACAACTCGTGTCAACAGGGGGTGGTGTTGGGAAAGTGATGGTGGTGTGAAATGATTTGTACAGTATTTACCTTCATGCTTGTTTGCTAATACAGTGCAGCTTCCATTTGACAACTACAGGGACTGTTCCACTGGAGCAGCTTTGGCTCTTGCTCCAGGACTCTATGGTGGTAGTGCCTGAGCTAGGACAAAGTCAGGCCTAAAGATATAACCCTTAAGTCTTTTTTTGTGTTATGGAATTAAAGGGTTGTAGCTTTGACTGGCTCCATTCTAACTTCTATACAGTGAAGGTTCTCTGTCATCCAGGATACTGCAGTGTGGAGTGCTTAAATAGAAGGCAATTGGACTTTTTTTTTTTTGAAGAACCTACACAGTGATGAAGGTAGAATGGAGGCAGCCTTGTTTAAGAACCTAGAAAGTCAAAGCACTCAAGACTCCTGGTAGACTACTAATTAAATGTCTAATACCATCTGATGCAGTAAATGTAATTTTATATCATTTCTATGTCTCCCTGCAGGGAACTCCAAGAGGCTTGTCTTGCTGCCATCACCCCCCAGCAGTTACCTGTCCCCGAAGGACAGGCCACACCCCAGTCCGGTTCTCCTCCGAAAGCCGGCCGGAGGCTGGTGGAGGGAAATGTAATTTGCACCTTGAGTTTTGGCTGCGTGAGCTGACTTAAATGATGCACTTGAGTTTAATGATGGGTGCCTCATGGAGAAATCTGTGCAAAATCTGTCCCTGCTCAAGACTGTATCTCACTCCAATGGAGTTGGCTTTTACTGACCTGACCATCCGTGTAAATAAAGATTTTAAATGTTCCCAATGCATGCGGAAGTTAATTATGCCTCAGTCTGGAGCTGTTGCACTTAACATTTTTGCACCAATACAAGTGAAAGTCGTACAGTCAAATTTTACTTAAATTAAAGTACTGAAGTACTTGTTTTAAAAAATACTTAAGTATTAAAAGTACATCTTCCACCGCAATGTTGCATTATTGCCACAACACGTATAATACCTAATGCCTCTGACTAGCCTGTAGAAGCTGTAGAATGTTCCAGAATGAAACAACTTAAACTGATGAAGAAAACCAGTCTTTAGTTTATTTTATGAATTAATTGTAAGACTACACACCAAACAAAACAGCATGGTAGTGTTCTGACGCAGCTCTGGCAGTGTGTACACACATACTGTATCTGTGTATGGTAATCAGGATGGCAGTGCAATAGCTGTAAATGCAGCTCAGAACATAAAAGCAACCTGCTTAAAACCCAGCTCTACACCTCTAGCTTCATGACTTTCCAACAGCAGCAATGTTTTAATCAAGACAGAAAACAGCAGAACTGTCTGAACTTGGTTTTATAGTTCCAGTCTACAAGCGTGAAGTAACCCTACTGATTACTGATAGACTGTCACCTGCCAAACAACCAATCACGTTTTAGAAAAGGGGGAATAACATCCACTTAATACACAGATTTGAAAGTAACGAGTAACGAGAACCTTGATAGAAATGTAGTGAAGTAAAAATACAGTATTTGTCTTTAAAATGTAGTGAAGTGGAAGTCATAAGTTTCCAAATAAAATACTACCCAAGTGAAGTACAGATACTCAGATGCGGAGACATAATGCAGTAAAAATGATCCCAAGCAGAAGGACAACAATGACAAAAGGAACTAGGTCTCTTAGAGTATCAATAGGTTGAACATCTACAGTAACAAAAACAATGATTTTACATTCATGTTACATTCCTGTTTACATTCATATTTTACAGTGCATTACCATACCTGTTAAATTCAGATTTAACTTATTACCTACTTGATTATAAAGGAAAACTGGGACATTTCTTACCTCTGACAATAACTTTCAAGATAGATTTGGAATTCCCTGAAGTGTTCATTCTATCAATTGTTACCTCCTTAGCAATATATTTATGATCAGAGTACAAACAACTGTAGTTGCCTGACTCCTGAACTGAAATATTCTTTAGAATAAAAGTACTCTCCCATATATCTCAAAGTAGATTCATTTGCACTCCAACACCATTTCTAAGCAGATATATGTGAGTCTTGTTTTTTACATCTTGTATCAGTAAAGGGATGCTACATTTTATCTGTAGATTTTCACCAGGTTCTACTGTTGACCTGCCAGAAACTTCAGCTGCCATCCAATCATCTGTTGTGTCAAAACACATTTTTATTTCAATTAAGCAAATGTGTACTTTCTCTTTTTATTAAAATTGATAAGTATGACAAATCATATTCTCATTGTGTTTCTGCTTATTTTAATTATTTATTCTAATAGAAAAATAAATAAAATACCTTTTGTTGGAGACACTGATATGCCCATCATGAGTAAAGTACCTTTCCACAGAACATGAAATGTAATTCACATGGTAAGAATAAGCATCTTATTTTTCATTTTCATATTGAACTATTTATATTATTTACATCTTGTTATGTAGTGCCTTTATATATTGTTTTCATTTCCACATCACAAAGATTGCAGTATAAATGTCATACGAGGTTTAACTTACATATTGTTATGAAGTAGCAGGTGTCCATGGCTGATCAAACACTTAGAAGTACTCTGGATCTGAGAATAGCAACTTTTAAAGTGCTGTATTAACCTGTACTTACCAAACCACACAGTACGCTGCTCAAGTGCTGTTAGTGGCCAATTATAGCTCTCACTTTCTTACCACCACAGTGGAGACCATCAGTCAGCTTGGTGCTGTGCACGCTTCGTATTGTCTAATATGTCTCACATGATTAGAGTTGTTTGGTGTTTTAATATACACATAAAGACAAGCCAGATTTTTTTAAGTAGTACCTCTTGAGTGTTACAGCTGTCTTTATTAAAGCTTTGATAAGATTATCATGTAAATTGCAAAAATTCATAAAAATACGCATTTATCAACTTGTCACACCACTGCCTGGTGCAAAATGAAAAGCTGATGCTGAGGTCCATTGGGTCCTTTCCTCTTTTTAGGCGTCTGGGAAGAGCCAAAAGGGGCTTGGATCTGGCAGAGACTGCAGTAGGAGCAGGCATGGGACTGGGCAGAGTTCAGGGAACGGGCACTTGACGAGGCAGAGCCTGGGGAGCAGGCACTGGCTTCAGAGTGGGCGGAGCTTGGGATGCAGGCGGAGCTCGGGATATAGGCTGGGCGGAGCTCGGGATGCAGGCCTCACAGCAGGCGGAGCTCGGGCCGATGATATGGGGGACACTGATTTGATTCTCGGAGCAGGAGCATAAGGGCCGGGTAGAATCAAACCGGGTAGCACGCCAGACAGGTTGTAACATGATGGTGGACGGACAGAGACAAAAGGAAGAAACATGCTTAAATAAGAAACTAACTAAACTGAAACACATGCAAACACTAAACTAACTGATTAAACCAAACAAGATACTAAACCAGTAGATTAACAGAACAGGGTAAGCTGGAGGCAGAGACTAAAACAGAAACCAATGAATCAAACAGATCACGAAACTATGAACAAAGAACTAAGCAAACACAGGTGTATCTGATAATTAGACTAACTAACCTATCAGGACACATGGGGCAGGACAGAGGGAATTGACAGACATACCACACTGGACAGACAAGACAGGACAAGGGTGCTCCACAGTGGGCGACTGGGGTCGAGTCCAGAGAGAACTGTGACATTACAGATATGTTCTTATTAATTAGGCATCTTCCCAGAAAAAATAAACAGTTTATCTGAATTTTAGAAAATATTCTTTAAAAAAAAATCTCCATTATACAGTCTTTACATTGATATGATATATATCTTAAATATTAAAGTGACAATCCTTGTTTCATATTCACACCCTAATCTATGATGACCTACCTCAAAATAGGTTTATCTTTTATTCGTACTATTCTTTTTTTATCTGTGATGTTTTAAATTGATAGTAAGATTTCATAAAACCCCTGTTAATTGCAGGAAATAAGATTGATGTACTATATTTTTTATTATCAGGACAAGAATATGACCAAGTGAGCAGTCCACATTTCTTTGTAGGTTAGGTAATCATAATCTAACCCTAACCGGCAACACAGGTGTCAGGAAGGCAAGCAAGTTCAAATAGACTGGCAATAGCTAAGTCAGGGGACAGAGCAAATGTTTGTTTTTCAAATAATCTGGCAAACAAAGCCAAATCCACAGTTGGTAGCATAACAGCTAGGGAGTCGGATCCATGATCGCAGGGCTGTAGACCAGTAAAGGTGCCACTGAGGTACTCATGAGCAAGGTACTGTTCCAGAGCATTGCTCTATGGCGCTGCACGTCAACTGCACTGTGTGCTATGCTGTGGGGTGTCAAATAATCAATGACTTTAAACAAGGAGTAGAAAACCAAGGAACAAACCAATGTCAAAAGCTAGTCTAGAACAACCACTTGGCAATGCAGGAACATAAGTCACAAACAACACTTTGCATAGTGGTTGTGAAAACAGGGTTTTAAATGCACAAAGTAGTAGGTCATGTGATTAGTACTTAGCCGAAGCAGGTCTGTATAGTTAGTTCAAAAATGTGGTCTGGAAGAATGAACTGGAGTCAGTAAGTGTATTTGTCCTTACTTTACCATTCCAGAATCAGGCTGGGACCAGTCATTAAATTACTTAAATATGTAAACAGCTCATTAATCAACAGTTTTTTGATAATTCTTGTTACAAATGTTAGCAGAAGAAAATAGTAAAACATGCACAAGTAAAATAATGTAATTTTAATTCTGTTTTTAAAAGCAGAAAACGTGCAGGTTTATCTGACTTGAATCTTTATTTAAACTAACACTCGTTTTTAAGTGATTAATATGGAAAAAAAAATCAGAACAGATCTAATGAAGTCTATATGAATGGTCTGAAGTCTTTTAAAAACATCAGTATTAATAATAGGTTATCTTGCTGACAGACTATTATTTCTTTGTTGCATGTTACTTTTAATTGTGACCACTAACATATTTATTTCCAAATCATAAGATTTCATATGAAACTTGTTACCATTGTACATAGATTTATTCCTTCATTTGTTACATTCTGACTGATCCCATTCTTCGAATCTGGACTGCTGCATAGATCACAGTGTGTTCTGGCTCTCTCTCAGCATCTGGAATAATTTGTGTGACATAAAATAATGTCAGGGGGTGTTTTGTATAGCACTGTATCTATCTGCAAAATCACACTCTCTTATACATTCATTCAGATTTTCATTTTATAACATAAACACACTGTGCTCATAGCAATGGCAAAAAAAATTCCACATTACAATTCTGTTTTACAGCAAAAAGCATGATTTGTGCAAAGTATTAATTGAATTTGATATGTTTTAGAAAACCAGAACTGGGTATTACAACACATTCATTTGTGTCATCATTGTGTCTCCAACCTGTATGGATTATGACATTACATACAGTAAATACTACACACTGGTGTAAACCACAACCATTAAAGATCAAATCTGTTGCATGTAAAAGAAATATACCTGTCTAGAGCTGCAACTATCGATTTTTTTTTGTAACTGAGTATTCTATTGTTTTTTTCATCAATTAATTGAGTAATCGGATAAATGATTTTTTAAACCCCAGATAACCCAGACCTTTGTTTTTAGGCTAATTCTAGTCTGAGTATAACAATAGCTTATTTTAACAACCTTTTACAGCTGTTATAGCTGGGCTCTGGAATTAGATGATCAACATCAAAACAAGCAGCTACTTTTAATGCTCAGCTGTTAACAAAACTTTGAATTAACAAAACTGCTAATATCTGATGTAAAATGGATAAGGATGTCCTCATTACTTACTCTTACATATTTTTGCTCTGTGAAGATATAATGTAATAAAAATGATCCCAAGCAGCAGGAAAATAAAGACAGAAATAACTGGGCCTCTTAGAGAATCCATTTGAATACCTGCAGTAGCATGGAAAATGATCATAGAAGGTTAAATGATTACCTCTGTTTAAATTCATATTTTACAGAACATGTCCTCAGTCCTTTTACAGTACAGTATATTAAATTAAAAACATTATTTAAATATGGATTTTGGAGCTGGAACATTTCTTACCTTTTACATTAACTTGGATGGATTTGAAATTTCCTGAAGTGCTCATTCTTTGCATCGTTACCTCCTTTGCATCATATTTGTGAGCAGAGTACAAACAACTGTAGCTGCCTGATTCCTGAACTGAAACTGTCATTAGAATAAAAGTACACTCCCTTTTATTTTGAAGTAGATTCATTTGCACTCCAACACCATCTTTAAGCAGGTACATGTGAGCCTCATTTTTTAGCTTTTGTATGTGAAAGGGGATACTGCACTTCATCACTAGATTTTTTCTGGCTTCTACAGTCGAGTTACCAAAAATTTCAGCCGCCATCCAGGCTTCTGTCAGAACAATAACACATTTTTACAAAGAGAAAATACACTTTTTGTCAATAAAAATAAAAAAAGTTAAGTGTTTTAAATCTGCCTCTCATTCTCATTTCATATCACAGTCCTGTCATAAGTAAAGCACATTTCCAAAGAACATGAAATGTAATACACTTGATCAGAAACAGTTTCCCATTAGCCATATTTATATTGAACTATTTGTATTGAAAAATATTATATTATATTATATTAATATTTTTGTTCTGTGAAGATAAAATGCAGTAAAAATGATCCCAAGCAGCAGACAACAATGACAGAAATGGTTGGGCATTTGTCGGTTGAGTGCTTATAGTAGCCTGAATGAAGTTTTAAGGATTATCCCCATCCACATTCAGTTTTACAATACATATCCTCAGACATTTAATTAAAACTATTATTTTAATACTGGTTTTGGTTATGAGAAAAACTTAGACATTTCTTACCTCTGACGATGACTTGGATAGACTTGGAAGTTCCGGAAGCATTCATTCTTTGCATCGTTACCTCCTTTGCATTATATTTGTGATATGAGTACAAACAATTGTAGCTGCCCGACTCCTGAACTGAAATATTTGTTAGAATAAATGTACACTCCCTTTTATTTAGAAGTAGCTTCATTTGCACTCCAGCACCATCTTTAAGCAGATACATGTGAACCTCATTTTTAAACTCTTGTATCTGAAAGGGGATGCTACAGTTTATCTCTAGATTTTTTCCCGCTTCTTCAGTCGACCTGCCAGAAATTTCAGCTTCCATCCAGTCATCTGGTTGGCCAGAACAGTAACACAATTTTATCTTAAATGTGTATTTAATCTTTACAAAATAATCTAGTATAATAAATCAGCCTCTAATTATGTTTATGTTAATCCATTTATTTTGATCATTTAAAGTTATAGAAAAAAATTAAATACCTTTTGTTGGAGACTTTGATATGCCCATCATTAGTACAGCACCTTTCCAGTACAAAACATGAAACACTTGATCAGAAACACGTTCTTATTGGACATTACTATTTGTTTATTTATTTTGATATAATACAGTGTTTCATTTTCTTTTTAAATATATAACATATATGCAGCACCTCAACATTTAAACTGTTTCTGTTTCCACTTGAAAATAGAACCAAAAAAGATTGTAATATAAATTGCATAATAGGTTTAACTTACTTATTGTTATGAAGTAGCAGTTGGCCATGGCTGATCAAACGCTGAGAAGAGCTAGGTCTGTGAAAGTAAAGCCTGAATAAGAACTGTGTGAATCTTTACTTATCACACCACACAGTATACAGACCAATTATTGACCAGTTATATACCAATTACAGCTCTGACCTATTTAACACCAACATAGAGACTTTCACTCACCTGGGTGAAATTTACTAATTTACAATGGTACTAATTTTACATTCTTCATATTCTTATTCATAGTCAAAGTAAAGTCAAAGTCAAAGTAAACTTTATTGTCATCTCTGCTATATGCTGTATAGGTATACAGAGAGATGAGATGACATGGCTCCAGCTTTCACATTGCAAAAAATGATCTTTGTCTAAAATGTCTAAAATGTTCTGTGTTACATGATTATTGTAGGTTAGTGTGTTAAAATGCACACATGGAAATAAACAAGAATTAAAAAATATGAAACTATGACAAGTGTTCCAGCAATTCTCATGAAGTATATTTTTCATATGAGGTCTGAATGTTTTACCACTACTTTTTCTCATTTTTCTCTCTCTCTCTGAGCAGGTTTCATATATTTATCACTCCAGCTATGAAAATGGAACGGTGTTTACATTTTTCTGTATATTTGTAGGTTTAAATCTAAGATATCGGAGATGGATTTTACTGTTACTTTAATTCAGTGTTTTGTTTTTACATTTTGAATCTTACCTATAGGCATTGCGGCCATTATATTTGAGGGGGACTCCCCTACATTTACCAGGTAAAATATTAGAGCCCCCAGACCCCACAGTGTGTCCCCTCCACGTTACAAATGCTTCTGATGCCTCTGATCTTACCACAAAATACCATTGCGAGCATTATAGTAAATGAATGATACTGTTAAGTGCTGAGAAAAGTAATATGATTATGTTGATAGAAATGAAGTGAGAGGTGCAAGTGAATAACTTCACAAATTGGTTTATTAGAACACAATGAAGGTGTTAAGGAGTACAAAAAGCAACAAACATGTATCAAGGGGGAAATGGTAAAAAAAAGCAGTAACTAGCAGGAAAAAAGCAAAGGTTAAAACCCGATTGATACAGAGGGGGATAACCGTCCCCATCTCAGGGGTCGGGGCATCAGGCCACTGCGTTAAAATTATTCTGAGAAGTTCCATCACACTTAGTCATATATCAGAACAGTTTTACATGTGTTGTTCACTTTTATATTTGGGTGTTAATAAAATGGATGCATGAAAAAATCCAGAAATATACAGAAATAGAGCAAAAAGCATATTATGGTGTAATATTGGAGGATTTACAGTGTGCATATTTCCATGGGTACCTGTGGTCTCCCATCATTAAATAAAACAGTTGTTCCATAAAGTGGCATCACAAAATTGTCTCAGTAAAAAGTTTTTTTTGTCTTATGATTTTTGTTCATTGTTCAATAATTAAACTGTTCAACATGTATTACAATTCTGTTTTTATACTTTTATTACACCTTTTACTGAAATGGAGGCAGCAGTATTTATTTTTTCTCTGAATGGACATCATAAATCAATATCAAGCATGCAAACATGACAACGCCAACTGAAGCCAGTAATCTGACAAAATTGATTTTCCATTGTGGATCTGAAAAATGAAAATATTTATATTTTAGTAAAAGTAAGTCAGGTTTAATCACCAACAACTTTGGTGTACTGTCGTTATCTTCCCTGGCTTTGTATTGCTCAGTGGTGTACACACAACTATAGTTACCTGAGTCCTTCAGGCTCACATTTTTTATAGAGAAGTGTGCGTAACTTTGATTAAGTAAAGTTTCAAACATCTTTCCTACTCCATCCTTGTATAAATACATGTAAAGTAAAGTTGATGTCTCATGTCCAGAGGTACTGCAGGTCACTTCTATGGAACCTCCTTTTTTAGCAGTGGTGAGACTTGACTTTATGATTGCATTTTTTACATGATGAATACCTATGAATGTGTGTTTATAACATATTAGGTTTATCATAATATACTTATAAACTCAACTGGTAAAGGTAACTTTTAACTGTCTGTTCATAGTAATGATGAAGTTGTCCCATTGTGCACTTTACTGTGAACACAAAGACAACACAGACCTTTACACTTGTACTGTTTTGACATTAAATAATAACCAAATCATGAGTGATTTGACTGTTACTACATTTATTTTGTAAAAATGCAGCAAATGTTATGTCATATTTCCATGGCTGAGGACAAACAGATAGGTGGAGCCAAGAAAACAGGTGAACGTCAGAATCCTGGTGAAAAATGTTTAGGTGTGGTTTGAATACTAATTTTATATAAATAAATTGTTGGTAAACAAGGCCTATAGATTAGATGAAAGTAGCAATATATTCATATGTTCAAATAAAACTGGGGAATTCTTATTAAAGTTTAACTTTTCTAAGCTTCACCGATATCTCAAAAGTGTTTTTTTTTATTTTTTATTATTGACTTGATACTGATTTTATAGATTTATTATTTGCCCCAAAAGGTCCACAGCCATGTTTAACTGGCTCTGCTCATATAGTCAAAACACTTACCATAAAACTGAAAGAAGATTTCTCTGACTTGCTACTATACATTCTTTGTAATACAGTTTGCTTGTACTGTTTTTGTGTTATGAAGTGCATATTTTATATAGTACATTTTAATTAAATAACCTACAGAAAATATATTACTACATCTATATTAACAACATGTATCAGATTTTAATTCAGAGGTATTCTGAATGACAGATTAGGCCATCTAAAAAATATACAGAAAAGTAAAAAAGGACTAGTATAGGGTTACAGATATTACTAACAAATGAATTAAACATATACTGCAGTTCATATGTTCATATGTTACAGGACATATCCTCACAAATTTAATAAAATTGTTATTTTAATACTGATTTGATTATGGAGAAAAGCCTGGATATTTCTTACCTCTAACAATGATTTGGATAGACTTTCCTGAAATATTCATTCTTTCCATCGTTACCTCCTTTGCATGATATTTTTGATGAGAGTACAAACAATTGTATTTGCCTGACTCCTGAACTGAAATATTCATTAGAATAAAAGTACATTCCCTTTTATTTTGAAGTAGATTCATTTGCACTCCAACACCATCTTTAAGCAGGTACATGTGAGTCTCATTTTTAAACTCTTGTATGTGAAAGGGAATGCTACACTTTATCCTTAGATTTTCTCCAGCTTCTGCAGTCGACCTGCTAAAAATATCAGCTGCCATCCAATCACCTGCTGAATCAGAACAATAACACAATTTTATTTTGATTGAGGGAATGTATATATATTTTAAAATAAATAACCAAATGTTTCGTACAAACATGAATGCAATAAAATTGGCAAAAGCAGTAGATTCTCTTCTTACCTAACAACAAATTTTAAATAAGACAGTATTGGTAAATGTCAGAATCTTTGTGAAAACCGCTTAAGTGGGTTTAAGAACAAATTTGAAATTAAGAACAGTTGGGTGAATGAGACCTATTTTTTAAATAATAGAGTTTCATATCCTTCATGATAAAAGGCTTGTTAATGTGCTAAATTGAAGTAATGTTAAAATGTTCAAATAATCCAACTGGAGAAGGTTCAGTAAAGCTTAACTTTTTTTTAAGTCTCACTTATTTCTCAAATGTGCCTTTTAAAAATCTTGTATTGGCCACAAAAGTGCATATTTAACTGTCCCTGCTCATATTATCCAGATAAAACACTTACCGTAAACCTGAATGAAGATGTAATTTTCACCAGTTTGCTTCACCTCACTAGGCTTATACTTATTTGTTGTATACACACAGCTGTAGTTGCCTGAGTGTGAGCGTGTCACACGGCTGATGGTGAATATGTTGTATCCTTTGTCTTCTACCATTTTCATGCAAATCCTTGCTCCATTCTTAAAAAGGTAGAGATGGATCTGACCCGCAGGACGCTGCTTACCAAAAACGCTGAAATTTATTTTTAGATCATTTCTCTCTCTTACATGCATCGCTGCATAAATCCTAGCAGGAAAGATTTGATGTGCAGAAGGTTCTATTGATAGAAAACACAAAATAATGTAGAGAAGTTTATTTTGCTGAAGTACATTTAATTTAAATAACCCACAGAGCTACTATTACTGAATAGACTGTCTAACTATAGCCTCCCTGGAGCAACTTGGGCATAAGAGTCTTGTTGAGGGGCTCAGCAGTGGAGTGCTGGAGGTGGGACACTTGATATAAAAAATATTATCAGCAACATATGCTGAAATATCAATATAATAATAGAACACAAGCAACATGCTTTCAGTATGAAATTATTTATCAAGTAAAACGTCTCATAAATGATCAGCAAATTAAAAATCTTAAGTTCGATTTACAGTATATAATCTTAAGTTTGATTTACAGTATATAATGCATGCTTTGTAAGCTCTAAGCATAACACAGCACTCAAAACAAGTTGATAAACTACAGTATTAGTGTCACTGAAGACCATAATGTGGAAAGGCAAACTATTTTTCTGTAATTTAGTTCAAGAATGACATTGCAATGTTGCAATATTGCAATAATGATGTTGCAACGTCACTTACCGTAAACCTGGACTTGCAGAAAATTCTGTCCTAATGCTTTCACGTCATTTGGATGATATTTGTGTGAGGAGTACACGCAACTGTAATTACCAGAATCCAGGACTGAAGTATTTGTCAAAGTAAAGATATGGTCATCATCTTCTCCAAGTAGTTTCCTTCTCTGTCCAACTCCATTTTTACACAAATAAATGTGACTTGTCTCATCCTTCGAATTACTTTTTTGATCAATTAAACTACACCTAAGTTCTAAGTTTTGTCCAACTTCCACTCTGGGACTTCCAAAAATGAGCGCTGGCTTAATATCTGCAATATTGCCTGCATATAAAAACAACTAGAATGAGTACTCAGAAAGTAATCATTAGCCAGAAGAATACCTTTACATCAAGCAGTAAATTGTACAATACTTTCACATTATTATAAATTGTTATAATATTATAAAGTGTCATACCTGATACTGATGTCACTTTGATAATACTTGTAGATGTTACTATTACGGAAACAAAAAAAATGAAATATCTAGTTATAGATTATTGTTATTGCTATATATGTTATGGCAATGCTTTGATAAAATATTCTTAAATCAAGTTGTTGATGTACTTTAAATTGCAGACATGAATTAACTCACAAATTATAAGGCAGAGTCGATCCATCATGTTATGTCCAACACTGTTAAAATGCTGAGTCAGACCATGGTTGTGATACTCATCTAAACAAACTGTTGATTATGAGAGTTACATAACTACACTGTGATGGCAAGAATGTGAGTTTAGCTCTCTGCATGAAGATGAAGAAGAAATCATCACTGCACCAGACCACACATATGCATATGCTATATTAGTTTCATTGCATTTTACAAAGTCCATTTAAGGCTTGAGGCAAAATTCTAATCATACTAGAAGTGTGCCTCAGGGCAGACAGAGAAATGTGTTTTGTTTATTGTACACATCAATTTTTTTTCACCTCATATGATGTTGAATTACCTACAAAATTAAGAGATCACTATGAAAACATTCCCATTTATACTCCTGTAATATCATCACCACCAACCTGCTCTCAAAAGGGTGATTTTAAAACAAGTTATGAGAGAAATGTAACTTTTCACAAAAATTAAGAGAAAAAATCTCACAAATGTTCCCATTCTTATGGAAATTCAAGGTATGAAGATATTTTTGTAGATATTGTGTGCCTTATGTAGGTCTACAATGCTTGTCTCATTTTATTTCCGTATATTTACATTACGTTTATTTCACAGTAAAACACGGTCATGAATCAGCTCATTTTTACTGACATTTGAAGCTTTTTATTTTTATTTAAACTCTCAAGGTCGCATCCCCTCTCCCCTCTCCCCGACCCCCGGGTATATCAGGTTCGGCCACCACATGACGACTTGCCCCGTCTTCCCGATCTTCGTTAATGCGTTCCTGTGTATTTATGTATACCTTTGTCCTGTGTGTTTGTCTTACGTCTGTTGTCCTCCGTCGATGTGTGTTTTTTGTTTGGTTTTGTTCTGTTTATTTCTGATTAAACAGTAAGTTTAAACCTCACACCTGCATGCTACATCCCGTACGTTTGCATCTTGCCAATGCTCACATAAAGAAATACGTTTAAAGTGGTAGACTTTTTTGGTTATCTTGTGCTTTTCTGGAATATCAAAAGAAATATGATAAAATGGCTGAAATTCTGAGAAGGATCACCTGCTATGAACTTGCGTGGTAACGCAACATACAGATTGGTTCAAAGATCACGAAGATTATCAAATAACATCACCAGTAACCCTAAAAATAACAATATGAACCTAAACATTCGAAAAACTCAGTTCCTTTAAAGGGTTTAATGTACTGGAGAATGGGCAGCACGACCGCTCAGGAAAAATTATATCCGTAACAATTGTTACATTTGTGGGAGATAGGGGGCGATAGGGGGCGTAACGGGGGCGTGGTGCATTTAAGGCACGAGTTCGCCCAGGACGCAGTGCAGGCCCGAACCGCCATTGTGACGGACAATTCAGCGAGCATATTAAAAATCATATTAGGATTTTAGTATCATTTAGCATTTTCATCCAGTGCTATAATTTTGGTGGTTAGTTTGATTATTCTGTTGCACTGCAGTCGTGTGAACAGTACAGAACATTTACTGAACTGATACTTCAGTTATTGAAAAAGGTCACAGTGTGAAAGGTCACAGCGTTGTGTGAAAAATCCACTTAAAACACATAGCAGGGTGTGTAAAATAAATAACAATAACCACAATAGGGGATATTTATTTTTGTTAAATTGAAACATTTATTGTACAAAATGTCTAAAATAGTTATTTACATGCAAAACATGTCTTACTGAATTACAAAATATAGAAGAAATTTATGCAATGATTTACTGTAGTATTTACAGTTTGTGTAATGTGTGATCTGGTCAATTGGTCAACAGATGTCCTAGAAATGAAAGACACACAGTATAATCAAAACCATTTAAATTAATGTAAACAATGTAGACGTGAAAAAATGTGTGAAAGAATTTTGAAAGTCAGTCAACATTTACCGAAGTTACGCCAAAAATATTTAACTCACAGTGTGTATGGAATGCAATGTGAAAGTCATTATGAGAAGAGTACCATACGGCTGTGCTTCACCCTAGTCATATGTCACAGTTCAATATCCTTACAAATGCTATTCTTTATATTCAGTGTAGACACAAATATTCAAGTTCTACAAAAATCTAATATGAAAAAGTTTTGAAAGAATGGAAAACAAGTTTAATGTGAAAGCAATATCCACATAAAAATATAGTGAATACATAGTAATTATTTAATAATTCAGACAGAATTCTGCTCTTAATTGAACTTGGCGAATGTGATCAGAATATATAAAGACTTTGTAATCTTATAATAGAATTGCAGTTGCTCACCTGATATGTATCTTCAAGTGACATATGGGCTATGAAAAAGCAGACAAATTAAGAGGAATGAACAAAACTACAAAATTCCACAAATTCATAAAAAAGTTCAAGGTAAAAACCATGGCCAAATAAGAATAACATTATATTAGTAAATGTTAACTTACCACTGCTGTCAGAGAACTCATCCCAATCTGGAATAGTCCTAAGATTCACAACCAAGTACAGGGAACAGTTTTCATTAAAATAGGTACCAAAAGCATGAAAGAGAAAAACAGTGACCTTTTGCCATTAGGATAGTTTTGTTGACTCCCTCAACCTAGCATTGTTACTGATGTGTATAAGCACAACACACATGTTACAACCGTGCCAGGGTCACTGCGGTGTTGAGAATGAGACAAAACCTCAATACTGGGCTCCTGTGCTCACAAACTGAACAGTGGTCAATAGTATAGAGTGTACTGACCGACAAGACAACAGTTGAGATACAGTCTGGGATTGTACATGTAAAAACTGCATTTACATGGTAGAGTTTATTAATAATGTGGTCAGTGAATTTAGATATGAGGTGATGGGTGGCAAGGGATAATTAATCTTATTAGGAGTCGAAATTACTTTACACTTAAAAAAAAAAAAATGAAGACCTGCACTTACATGGGCTCATTTTGCACATGATCTGCTGGTGTGATTTTTTGTCAAAAAAAGAAAAAGAGGAAATAAGAGAAAAAAAATATGGTCAGTGCATGAGTCTACTATAAGAAGTTAAAGTATTTGAACAAATGACTAGCAGAACAATATCAAAATAGAAAATGTCCTTACTTGACATTTCTAGAGCACTTATACTCTTATCTGACTCTTGTCCTACCGCGAAGCCACAAAATAGTATGGTAGGATACATGTGTAAAGACAAAGATGTCCTAAGAGGACATACTGTAGGTTCAAATCCGGCTCTATACTACTTCTAGAACAGCCAACACTGAGCCCCTGAGCAATACTCTTAACCCCAAATTGCTCTAGGTAGGAAATAGAAGTTGTTCTTGATAATAGCATCTCCTGAAATGTCATAGATGTCATATAATTTATTTTTTTTACATCTACACATAAGTGAGAGACAAGTCAGTACCTTGGTTCATTCCCGCTAGTCCTCCAGGTTCAACCCTGTGTTCAATAATACTGTTCAACAGAATGCATGTAGAAAGCATGTCAGAACAGTTTATTTACTATTAAAAAGACTGTTAATGAATATCAAATTAATACAAACCTTTTGCTCCTGCATCTGCAACAATCTGCTGCTTGGGACAATCGGTATAGTTTATCAAGATTGGCCTTAAAACAGAGATGCAAACAGCTTTCCCTCTTTCAGATAAGTTTGGCACCTTTTTCTCTTTATTTAAAATTATTTTTTCACTAAGTTGAAATTTTAATACAGCATGAATATTGTGAAGAGACAATGACCACTACAGTGTTTTTCTTTGTTATAGGATAAATAAAACCGCGTATTTAATATAGTGGAATTTGCTCTTTTTTTAAGATGCTGGGTCGATGGGACAGTAGCATGGAGGGAGGGACTGCAACACCCCCTTCAAAACTTGAGAGCCCTGATTTAGATAAATGACTAGCAAACCAATGTCCGTAAAGGCTCTCTTTACTCTCACGGTCGCGCCGCCCCCGTGTAGCCCCCGGAGGTCCCGTTCCCCCGAATATTAATTTCCTTTAGTTTTTCCTGTTTTTGTGTCGTTTTGTGATGTCTTTTGTGTGTTGTGTCCCGCGTTCCCCCTATATTACTTTTTAGTTTCCTTCGTCTTTGTTTGACAGACGTCGGCACTTCAGGGTTTGTGGTTTCTCCCTCGGTCCCTTCACGCTCCCTTCCTAGTCTTTCGCGTGCCGTTTGTGTCTCACTTGGGTAATCATTGTTTTCACCTGCCTCTCGTTTCGTGTCGGTTTATTTTAACCAGTCCGAGCCGGGGACGTATTTTAGAAAGCAGGTTTAGCGAAAACTCGGAGTTATTTGTCTCCGAGTTAAAGGAAACCTGGACTTTCCGGTTTCAGAAAGCCAGTGCAGCCTAGCTCTGAGTCAGTTACTGTGGCAACATACTCCCTGAAACTAACCTGCTCGCTCGCAGGTTTTATTCCAGTAACTCGGAGTTTCTCCTTTAACTCAACCTTCAAGGACGTAAGCGCTCAGACGCGGTGTGTCATATTTTCGGTGACGCTTTGACATTGAAGAACAAACTATTCGCATAAATCTTCGTCGGGAGGTAGTCGAATTACAGTTGGATGTTTTTATCGTTACCCGATCACTTTTTTTATTAAATGTTTACGTTTTCTTCACAATCCATCATTTATTTCAACAATATTCTCAGCCCCCACGCTCACATAACTCATTGTACACACGCTCATAGTTCTGAACAAGTTCTTTGTATCGCAATTCGTTTCTTTGCCAATGGAAGTTTTTTTTTAAATAATATTGGTGACGATGAACACGTTTCCAAGGCAACCGTCCGGCGTGTCAAATATGACCCTTTCTCAAACTGCACTTTTTTGATACCACACAGAACTACTAACTCTGGCTTTCGATTTTCCATTTCTTTAACCTGCCTGTCTTCTATAAAATGATAATTAAATGAGTGAGTTCCTCCTTTAACAGTTTTCAAAGTCTACCCAATACTGTTTTTAGGATTTTCAGCTGTGGCTGCCTTGCCTGCACAGATGGAACTCATTCTATCAAGGCTCCATCGTTAAATGAAGATGTGTGAATAGGAAGTCTTTTCACAGTATTAATGTGCAGGTAGGCTTAATTTAATTTAATGCAGCTTAGCGGCGGTTTTTCCACTATATACGCATGTCTTAAAATTTTATATGACTCTAACTAAAACAATTTTGTCACTATGTGACGGACAAAGTTTTTAAATAGCACAATTGTCACTCATGTACTTAAAGTTGAAGAATCTTACAGGTAAGCTGCACTGCAGTTATTACTTTATTCACCATTGGAATTTCAGTATTGCTCTGTGAGGAAAAGAGTTAGGATTTTACTATGGTGTACCACCACCATCAATTTTAAGTACTGTTTTATTATTAAATTAACTATCCTCCAGTAGGTGTTTCAGCAGCTTCCCTTTCTGTGGCAACTGATAAGCTGTCTTTATCATCCTGTAATGAAAATTAACAATTGGTTCTTTACACTAACAAATGAGAACTCTAGAATAGAGTACTTACAATTGCATGGAGGTCTGTGTAACAAGGTTCTTTTGGACCAATCAGTGGGCAGACACCACAAGAAGAGTCAATATATTTAACAATCAATTACAATTTTATTGTAGCCAACACAAGAAAAGAGAGAGGAGTCAGGAGGTAGCCAGCCACTACCAGGATTGTAACAACACTCCAAACACAAAAAGTGAATACATACAACTCAAACATGACATTGCCTTTCTTATTACTTTACAAACCCAGCCAAATTCATTAGACCCAATTGGCCAAATTAAGAGATAATGACTTAAAAATATCTTTATTTAGCCAAACTATACAAGAATTTAAACATAAGAATAAGAAACAATTCCTCAATCACGGACCACTAGCTGAGACACCTGGGAGAGTGAATGGCGATGCAGAATCTCAGCACAGTCCTTTCCGCCCTTACTGAGACAAACAAACAAGATAAACACAGTCACAAAATCAACTCAACCCCTCCCCCCGCCTCTACTAGCAGCCTTATATAAGGCCTTCATCTCCCCTCCTGGCCATACCCCACTGGAGTCATCAGCTCCCCCTGCAGCCCCTGGTACCCTCATTGCCACTATGTTCCCCACAAAAAGTTCATCTTGCCCATCTATTTACACCATCACTTAAGTACAAAGAAGATGACGATTTTGTTATATTATAGCACAGGGGGTGACAGATCTGAAAGAGCTTCACTCCGAGATACCCTCAGCTTCTAAAGTGTATATTTATAGTCTATTTATATATTCTTAATACATTTTAGTGCCTTATTTGTTTCCTTTTCCCTTGTTCTTTGTTGTTTTTCTGTAAAACTGGAGCCCACGTCGTTCATCTCTTTGTATACTTGTACATCTCTGGCATACTTGTTTCATCTCTTTCTTATGCTTGTACAATATACAGCAGAATGACAAAGTTTACTGTAACTTTACTGATCGACCAGTGCTTTGTCTGAGGGCCATCTCTTCAGCCTCTGTAGGGGGTGCTGGTGGTGGACCCTCACCTGTTCTTCTGGCCTCAGATAGCCCACTTGAAATGGCAAAGCTGAAATAAAGGCGCTGAATGATACCAATTGCATAATTAGTTTTCTTTTTGCTGAATGTAAAAATTGAATTTTCTATATTGAATCTTAAAATGTAATTACAATTGAAATACATCAGCATGTTTTTACTCAATTGCAAAAATTCAATGTTTTTTATATTCAAATACTTTTGTCACTAATTTACTTCCATAAAGTTATTTATAGTTATTTGTGGTTATAATTGTTTAATTTTTTTGTTTAAATAAATCCTGTTTTGAAAAAATATTTATAGTATGAGGTTACCATTTCTGATAACTGCTATTATGTGATTGTAATAGGACAATAAAATCTTTTGCAGGTAACAACCTTGTACATGAGAATTTTATAATCAAAAATCAGATTTTGTGGCTAAACTCAATTTGTAATAGAATATACAGGTCCTAGTTGATGTTGCATGGTGGAAATCTTATTAGTACTGTTTGGTACAAGACAAGGCTTAAAATTCATGCAAAATGGCATACTAGTGTATGTATGGTATTTTGGAATTAGACATAGAAACCAAAACACGCTACCCAAAACGCGTGAAAATAATATATAGCTGGAGATAAGAATTAGAAAATAAAATGAAGCCTCGATTACTGGATAGCTTTGATTGTAGTATAGTTTTACCCAGAAGCTTGATTTTTACTCTTTGGTTAGCGATATTAGTGTGGATTTTGGTTGTGAGCCTGGTTCCTTTTCCTTTATTTAGTTATTTTATGTATTTAGTTATTTGAGTTTTCCGTGCCTTACATGCATAAATTGAAAGAAGAGTTTTTTGTGGACTGCTTTTTGACCCGTTTTTTCCTCCTCCTCCTCCTCCCCCCACCCCCCCGTTTGGAGTAAAGTTTTGTGCAGACTTCACGTGCGTCTCCTGACACGTTCCTACACACACCATGACATGACTTTTTCTAAAAGCACTTGTACTCTTGTCCTATCACAAAATATTATGGTAGGATGCTTGTGTAAAGACAAAGATGTCCTAAGAGGGCATACTGTAGGTTTAAATCCAGCTTTATCCTATTTCTAGAACAGCCCTTTTCAGAGCCCCTGAACAATACTCTTAACCCCAAATTGCTCTAGGTGGGAAACAGAAGTTGCTCTCGATAATAGCTAAAATGTCATGCAATTATTATTATTATTTTTTTTTTTTACGTCTACACATAAGTGAGAGACAAGTCAGTACCTTGGTTCATTCCCGCTAGTCCTCCAGGTTCAACCCTGTGTTCGATAATACTGTTCAACAGAATGCATGTAGAAAGCATGTCAGAACTGTTTATTTACTATTAAAACAGACTCAATGAATATCAAATTAATACAAACCTTTTGCTCCTGCATCTGCAACAATCTGCTGCTTGGGACAATCGGTATAGTTTAGTCAGATTATTTGTAAAAGCAGAGATACTTTCAACTTTCCTCTTTCAGATAAGTTTGGCAGAAAGTATAAATGCCTTCTTTCTACAAATTGCCCAGAGAGTACAACTAATTCCCAGAAACACAAACAGGAAAACGACTGAAGTGTATATCAACACAGTTCTCATTGTGACATCTTCAGCTTCTGTCAAAAAAAACATCAAATATACTGCATATAAGATTACTACTACTTGTATTTCGTTGAAAAAAACAAGTCAAATATTGGATGTGTCATAATGGGTGGTTAGTTTACAGTGAATTTATGTTGGACCTTTTAGCTCAATTCTTACCAGTAATGTGAAGCTTTGCTTGGTTAAATCCATGTGCTATTTTTGGGGGGAGGCTGCGGATGTCTGTCCACAGCACACAGATGTAGGTCCCAGCATCTTGCATCCTCACCTTTTTTAGAGTAAAAGTTGTCTCCATTTTCTCTGTGTCCCAAATGATCACTTGAATCGTGGTTCCACTCTTGCAAAGGTAAGCGTAAATACTCTTGTCCTGATCCTTATCAGGTAACATTGAGGAGGTACACGTGAATTCCACATCGCTCCCCTCTGACACACTTAGCTCAGGTAAAGATATATTCGCTGGAACAATGGAATCTGGCCTTGTAAAGAGAGATAAACTGTATGTTATACATGTTCAGTGATCCTCAGGAAATCAACAACAATTATAAATGTTCTATGGAAACAAGCTTGCACCTTCACAGCTTGTATATGCAACTTCAAGGCCAAGAACATCAAGAACAGGTTACATACCTATTAATGCTTCGTTTCTCTTATAAATCCATCTAGATTATTATGTTACATTAACTACGGTTTTCACACAAGAACATAAACCAGAAAGGCATAAACCTGAACCTGTCTTACAGACAGATCATACATCCAAAGCAAGACCAGACTATAACAGACTGGAAACATTTCTAAGGGAAATTTGCTAAGACAAAAACAACAATAATGAGATCTTACTCATGTTATGCAAGCAGCCTGCTCTTATTATAAAATGTATATTGTATCCTGTACTTATTGGTTGACAGTGTAACCACACCCAGACCTGGTCTGAATGTGATAAACTGCGAGTGATAAATCTATGCATTAGCAGTCAATTACTGTAAATGTTTAGCCTGACTTTGATGAAGATGTGACACTGTAAACTGTTGTGTACTTATTTTATATGAACATATTGTATAAGTCAATACTTATACTGTAGAAATACAGATCAGTTTGATGAACTTCCTTATGTTGCATTAAAGCCTGTTTGGAACAGAAAGCTAAATTAACTTACCGTTCACTCTAATGAAGAGGGTATTGTTACCTTTTTGTCCCGTCACTTCTGTCAGATTGTACTTTTTTGCCGAAAAGACGCAGCTGTAATTCCCTGTAAATTCCTTTGTAATACTGTCTATAATAAAATCAGTCTTTCGCATCTTTTTCATGTCTATCCCTTTTCCATCCCCTGCAGAGGTAGATATAATCTGTCCCTGAATGCCCAAATGCACTACATTTGACCTTGAGCTTGCCTCCCTCCTTAAAGAATTTATCTCCAAAAATCTTTGCTGGCTTTAGGGAGACTTGACCTAAGAGAGGGAAAATGTTGAGTTTATCTGCCTGAACATATATATATATGTTTAAGTAAAATAATTTTATTCTAATTCCAAAGTATTTCAATACTTTAGACAGTACCTTTAGCCTGAGCTAATCCGTCCACAAAGATGAGAAAAAACACTGCCATCAAACAAATGTTAAATTTTTAGTCTGTCTCAGGGCTCAGTGGTATTTTTGTGAGGCTACATATAGTGTTACTTATAATGAATGTGTGGTGAGCATTGTAGCCAGACTTGAAGCAGTTGTCTCTACCTCACCTACTTTGAACTGTGGCAGAGCTGAGTAGAGTGTTAACACAAAACGAATGCTGTACTTTCAAGGGTATGGACTCATCAGTGAAGGGCATGTGCCATGAGAAAATATGATTGAAAATTACTTGTACTTCATCTTCATAATGATGGCACCAAAAGCTTATTTTTCATGTTATGCTACTGTAGCACCTTTGCACCCACCACCTAAATATAATTCTGATTTGTACATATATAATGTAAAGTTATCTCTATTAACTCATTAATCAATAACAAATCTCCTATAATTACTGTAATTTACTATATAGATAGCAGTAAAACTATCCATATTTTATATAGCAATATTTTATTGAAAAGATCATGTCATTGTGATATCAATCACTGCAAATTTTCAGTAATAAGTAATCAGAAATTAATTAAAAAGGCCTTTATGGAAATACTCATTTCTTTTTCCACTTGTCACTTTTTTGTTGTTCAGATAATTGTTTAAGACATGTTACTTTAGATTTTTTATGTTTAGTTTTTTTTCATTATTATGGCTTTCTTTAATGATCAGTTAAGGGCTGCAACTGTCGTCATTTTTTCCTTCTGCTGTTATATTTCTGGCTCCCTGAAACCAAACATGTGCATCAAACAGTTTCACAAATACTTTCTATAGACACACCAGCCTTTTGCAGACAGTATCAGTGGTTAACGGTTAGCTAAATAGACGTCTTTGTCTTAACTGCAATTAGCTCTCTGTCAACTGGGACACAATAGAATTGTATTTACCATAAATGCAATGAAACTGGCAGAACTGAGTGGCACTGAGAGCAATCAGTAGATCCCTGCCATGATGGATCACCACAAAATCATGTTGGACATCATGTAACTAGAAACATAAATTATGTACAAAAGAAGGAGAACGACAATGGCTCTTTAGCAAACAACAGCTAGTTACATAGCCCGTATCTGTTGCAACTAATAATTTACATGATCAGTTTTGTCCCTGAGTTCAGCATTGGCATTCTTTCCATACAGCCAGTCTCCTTTGTCCCGCTTTCATTTCCTCCTCCAGTTTCTTCACCGACACACTAATGTCTGATGAAACAGATAATCCTGGGATCATGCTCCCCACCATGTCTACCAGTGGGCCTAAATCAATCACTTAGTTTATTCTTGGTCTGCCCCACATATTGTTTCCTACATTCAACCCATTCCAGTGCATCAACCCAGTTTTGGACAAATCAGCTTCCACATTGAAACCCCAAATTTACTGATTAAACCTAACTCTGACAGCACCAACCGTAATAGAAGGGCAGAATTATTGCTTATAAAGACTGTAAAATTACATCATCTTCTAGGCTACAAGTGTGAATAGTGCGCTAGAGCTGGTTAGGAAGTACTAAGGGAGAAATGCTTATACCTGTGCTGTCTATGAAGATAGTTAGGGTTAGAGTTTCCATTGTTAAGGATGATTAATACCAGACGTAATGGATGAAAATTTCTGAATTATAGAAAGACCTCTGTTCTTTCAAATAACTACATTACCTGTATCTGACATGAACAAGCCAGTAGTTGACAGGGGCGTCAATCAATCAATCTACACTGATATATTAATTCAGTCTTTAACAATTCCTCAGCAGGGCATTGATCCAAAACGAAAACATCAATCAGAGCTCCTGTATACTCTAACATCACTTTACAGAAGGACTACTTTTATTAAAAGAGAAGATTGTTTTTCTATTGAAATGTCTGGTTGAGTTCAAGAATGTGTCGAAATAATAATTTGGTTGTTTTTTGTAATTTGATATTAATGGTAGTGTGTAAAATCAGAATATGATTGTGCTGATATCGATGCTTGAATCCTGAATTGAATCGAATCAGGATCTTATTGCAGCAGACTTTGTGCTATAAGCAGACATCTAATCATTGTCCATCGAACTGACATAATATCATGATTTATACTCCTAGTAGTTCCCTCATAAAGCCACTAGTATCCTCCATGTCCTGTCTTCCTTTCTGACATCTATGGTTCGTTTAGACTAATCTCTGCCACCTGAGTTTGTCTCCATTTAAATCATCTCTGTGAATCAGTCTTGGTTTCATTTTCTTCATTTCTCCTCATCTCCCTATGTTTTTAGTTAGCTTGGCTTCTTTTGCTGTCTTGGTTCAGGGTTTTTTTTTGGCCAGGGTCGTTTTGTCACTTGTCCGTTCCTTGTTTTTTGTTTTTTTCCCCACTTCTTATATAATATAAATGATTAACCATTTTAGTAGAGATTTCACATCTAGACATATATAGTACAGAGCATTACACTGATGACACAGCTGGTAGGGGTCTAGTGGCTAGGGTACTCTGGACCAAGAGGTCATGGGTTCAAATCCTACTTTCAGTACTACCTACCATCACTGAGTCCCCCCAATTGACCCCAATTTGCTCTCAGGGAAACTGTCCCTAAAATTAAGAAATACAATTCGGTCTGAATAAAAGTGCCTGGTAAACACTATAAATGACAAAATTGACAAAGTTTTTTCCTAATAAAAATAAGTCTGTGAGGAACACTGTAACTTGGGCAGTTGATAGCGTAATGGTTAGGGCGTTCGCCCTGTGATGGGAAGGTCGTCGTTTCGAATCCCAGGGCTGGTAAAGGTATCACTGAGGTACTCATGAGCAAGTTACCGTCCCTAAGCACTGCTCCTCGGGTTTTGAGCAAATGAAGGCCTTTTGTTGCTAAACACACTTCATATTGACCTTCCTACACACACAGGTCAGTGTGGGGTCATAAGCAGAGATATGTCCACAAGTTATTGCTTCACAAACCCACAGGATGGCAGTGTCCCCCAAGCTAAGACAAATACAGTGCCGCTCCACAGCCCGCAGAGCTTAGTACTCTTTATTGTGACACAACAATAGACTGAATCCTGACCTTCAAACCATTTAATTTGTTTTAAGAAATGGCAAAGCTCACAAAGCATTTTACTTCACTGTACAACAGAAGCAAATTCTATAAAAAGTGTGGTTATATTTCAGTAATGAAAACAGTGGAATGGAAACAACATATACAGCATGTAAAGGATAAGGACTGAATCTCTGACCTTTTCAGACACAACAGAGACCGAATAGCAGAGCCCTGCTGGTAGGTTTTTTAAGATACTGGTTTTGATATTGGAAGTTCTAAAAATGTTTTTTTTTTCATATATGTGTATTTATTATAGAGTCCTTCATCCAATAGCCAAGATATTGACGTAATCTATCTTAAAAGTAAACTTGATTTATTGTCAAAATGGGTAGTGGGTTTGCCGTATTGCCCTCTAATTGACAAACTACACAATGACAATACTCATATCAAGGTTATAGTATCCATATTCTTTCTCTCTGATGTTTTTTCCATTGTCAATTTGCAGACATAAATTTACATCAGTTAGGCTCTACAGTTCGTGCAGTTAGTGCATTAGTTATCCTCCACTGCCATCTGTAAGGTTGTACAGAACTGCCAGGGCATATATTTTAGTATCCTCTGCTGTGTCAGAAATGATCAACGGCTTGGTTTTAGTGTAGGTGTATGTGTGTGTGTGTGTCACATGTCCTCCCCTAGTAGAAGGGGTTGCAGAAAGAGTCCAGCTGTACCCAGAATACACACCAGGATAAAAACCCACAGGAAGATTCTGTCAATCACCATGGCCACATACTTCCAGTCATCCTGCACCTTAAAGAGGTAAAGGATCAGAGTTCAATTACAGATCAAACTCACACGGTTTCCACAAGGAAAAAATCTAATTTTATGTATAATCATGAGAAACACTATTTAAATCTGCGTCAATTATTTGCTCTTAACCATATACATTTAAATAACTGTATATGTCTATGATGTCTATATGATACTAGAAATTACAAAACACACAGGCGGAAAAGGTCTGTATTTGTATTTAGGTATTTATTCACCAAGCTACAGTGAAATGGAAGTTGATGCATTTGTATATACTATAGAAAAGGTGCATTACTCAGGTTGTAAGCAGAGATAATCAGTTATAAAAATGTATTGTTTTGTCTCTAGTGCCATGCAACGTGCTGCATGTTGGTATATTCTTTGATTGTGTACCTAACCACTGTTATCATGCCATTTTCTCTACAGTATGCATTATAATTAAATAATAAAAACTCAATTTAAACAGATCTCACCTCCTTGGCTTCATTCTGTAGCCTCATGTTCTCAGCAATGTACTTAACACTCTCAATAGCTTCCCGGACCTCGGGTGAGAGAGCGGAGAGAGTTAAAAGTCCTCCATCCAAAGACTCAGAGCTTGATCCAGGGCTATTTGCTCCCCCTCCTCCTCCGTTTCCTACCATACCACCTGTGCCGCTGACTGCCCCAAGACTGCTTGCTCCCGCTGTGGCACTGCCCTCACCTCCATCCGAGATCAGCTTGGTGGAATGCTGTCTCAGACAGCAATTACATCTGCCCTCTCTGCACAGGAAGCTGGAGGTAGTTTTAGATGCCTCGCCCAGGGTGTTGAGCTCTGTGCTGAGGAAGAGGTGGGCACGTGGTTGTAAGCTACACCCAGGAAGGACCTGCTGCTTGTTAAGATGATGGGGAAAAGAAGTAGGGCCACGGAGGGGACATGATCGAGAGGGAGCTCCAGAACTGCCAGGCCTCTCGGGGTCTCTCTCCGGCCTGGTCATGAACATGACCCTCGGGAGGAGGCCGAGGAAGACGCGCCGCACCCACCGAGGCATGGTGTGGGTCTTGGGGGTCCGGTAATGCACGTTGAGGACGAAGACTGTGATGACGATGGAGAGGGTGACAAAGATCATGGTGAAGAGGAGGTACTCGCCGATCAGCGGGATGACGAGTGAGGTGGATGGGATGGTTTCAGTGATGACCAGAAGGAACACGGTGAGGGAGAGGAGGACGGAAATGCAGAGCGTCACCTTCTCGCCGCAGTCAGAAGGGAGGTAAAACACCAGAACGGTCAAGAAGGAAATGAGGAGGCAGGGGATGATCATGTTGATGGTGTAGAAGAGGGGTAAGCGGCGGATGTAGAGCGAGTAGGTGATGTCAGTGTAGATCTCCTCGCAGCAGTTGTACTTAATATCATGTTTGTAACCCGGAGCATCTATGATCATCCACTCGCCGCTTTCCCAGAAATCCTTTAGGTTGATGGTTGAGCCAATCAGCACCAAGTCGATTTTGGCCTTGTCGTAAGTCCATGAGCCAAACTTCATGGTGCAGTTCTGGTAGTCGAAGGGAAAGTAGGTGACATCGATTTTGCAGGAGCTTTTGAAGATGGCCGGAGGGATCCAAGTTACGTCGCCGTTGTAGCGGAGAAGAGCTTTGGTTTTATCGTCCACCTGAAAGTCTCCTACTGCGCTGTGGTTCAGCCAAAAGCACAGGTTTTGAGAAGAGTTATTAATGCATATACAAGAAGGAGTGTTCTAACCAGCTGAGATGGTACATTCCTACCCAAATTAATATTGCTAAAATCTAGTAATCCAAACTCATCATTTAAGTTCTTTCCTCAAAATCTCATTTACTATTTGAAAATCGATATCTCAGAAATTCATTTCACCCAGATACAACCACTGATCTAAAATATTGAAGGTCAAGGTGAAAGTGGGTAAATAAACGAGTGCTCCATGACCTTACTTGTTATACAGCACAATATCCGGCTTCCAAATCCTGTTGGAAGGTACACGGATAAATTCCACCCCTCCAAAATCTCTCGGATCCCATCTGAGCTTGTAGTCATTCCATATCTATGAAAAATAGAAATGAATAAAATTACCTTAAGTCACACAGTAATGAGAAGATCGATCGACATTAATGCAACGAGCATAAATGCCGAATTTAGCATTCAAACCAGAATCTACGAGCTTAAATGAATAAGTCTCTTACTTAAAACATGAGGCCCAGACCAGAATTGTCAATCCTGCCTAATTGTTTAACCTTTTGGTCATCTAAGACTTCATGCCCCCCTGCATTCTGAAAGCACACTAGTGCTGGTAGAAATGGACAAATATTGACTCTGAAAAGAGCTTGGGGGTCCAGAAAAGCACAAGTGTAAGATTCATTCATTCTTAGTCACTGAATATAATGCATTAACCATGTATGTAATTGCCATCAGCTTTTAGAATGACATTATGACATTGTGTCATTAAATCAGAAGAAAATTTTCATTCATTCATCTAATATTTGATGGCTTATATTTAACTAGAGTGATTCAGATGTGACCCTCTTTCATTCCATTTTAAACTTGCTCGTTTTCACAATGTTTTATGACTTGTTTTATTAGCAAGTGAGAGTGCTTTACTCCACTTCCGACAAGTCAGGCATGAATTCTCCAGGGCCTCATAAAGGGTCAAAGGACGACTTACGGGGGGAAATATAATGGCTTTACACTAAAGGGACAATATGGAAAGCATGTTAAGATGTAGAAACCTGGACACAACACAAGGATAAAAACATCATCATGTGTTCTAATTTAGATGCTATCCCAGTTTCTAATGTGTGTGTGTGTGCGTGTAATCTGTGTGAGATGTTTATACTCATAGTGGGATAAATTATGTAATGTACTCTCAGTTATGTTGCTTTTGTATCTTTCTGTACATGCAGAACACGCAATCCCATAAAAAATAATTATACTGATGCAAGTGAACTGAATCTTAAAATCTGACTAGAACATACTCTAAACTTCAAACTTACATAAAATTATTTCATTTTTGCACTACTAAGAGCAATAGTGCTGGATTCCATATATCAGGGTGGTGGTCTAGTGGTTAAGATCTCTGGACCAAGAGGTCAAGGGTTTGAATCCGACCTCCAGCATTACCATCAATGGGTCTCTGAACAAGACCCTTAACCCCAAGTTGCTCCAGGGGGACTGTCCCTGTAATTAGGAAATGGAAATTGCTGTGGATTATCAGCTGCTAAATGGCATAAATGTAAAAACAAAAAAGAAATTTAACTGTGATCACTAAGACTAACTTAAACCAACCCAAGAGACTAAAACTATCCCAACCTAAAGCTCAGTGCATATTAAACATATACAGTATTTTCATTCTAATCTATAATGATGGAATTAGAAAATTGTTATACATAGTTATTCATTCAATTATTATTTCTATTTTCTATAAACATTTAAAGAAAGTAAGTCCAGGCAGGGCGGTGTTAGAGAAAGGGATTAAGATGGGACCGATCGGATATCGGTCCGATAACGACTCAAATAGCTGGATCGGGTATCGGTGGCATTGGGCCGTCTATGCAGCCGATCTGTAAATGTACGCAAGCGCAATTTGTTATGCATCAGAAGCGGTGCTGTGGTAAAGCTGGTTTATTGTTCGACTTTCACGCTAATTTGTACATGTTGATATGACAATGAGCAGAACACCACAACCCCAAACGCAAATCACACGATTATTCTGTTTAATTTTCTTAACAACACCGGCTCTCGCTCACAATCTCTGTGCTCCTGATGGTTTTAGCACCACAGGATAAGGGACCGTCACAACATTACAGAACTATGTTTAAACTAATAATTTTTTAGATGTTATTTTAATAATAAATAATTTAGCATATACATATGGGTGTGTAATTATTACATTGTTTTAGTTAGGAAAACAGTATTTAAGTCAAGTATTTCCTTAAGCATAACATAGTCTTGTATTCAGCCATGTTTTAAAGCAATACTTTCTGTTTTCTGTCTAAAAAAAAGCCTCAGACTGTATCGGATTTGTATCATATCGGCAGATATCCACATTTACAATATCAGTATCATTCATTCATTCATTCATTCATTCACTCATTCATTTTCTGAACCGCTGAATCCCAATCGGGGTCGCGGGGAGGACCGGAGCCTATCCCGGGAACTTACGGGCGCAAGGCGGAGACCAAAAAACTGATTAACTGAATCAAGAGCTGCTCTGCATTAATCTCTTATTAAAGTTCTTTATTTAAGATCAGACATAAAGCATGACAGAAAAATGATACTTTGTCCTGATACAAAATATCAGGATTTCCAGATTGCAGCATAATATGGCACCATATTTTGTGAAGAATGTATTATACAGTATGTATATCCATTTTATTATAGAATATTTCCATGACAAATTTCTGGAAAATAATGATTATTTTTGTGTCACCTCATTCTTATGAGGTATAAGTATTTTTGCCTGGAAAATGTTGTCTTACAAATGTTGTCAGGTGGCCAAATAGAAATTAATTTGCTAGGTCATTGTACGATGCTGGATAAATTTCAGTTTATATTCATATTGATTCAAGAATGTTATCGTAGGGCGGCACGGTGGCACAGTGGTCAGCGCTGCCTCCTTACAGCTAGAAGGTCCTGGGTTCGAGCCCCGGGTCGGCCATGGGGCCTCTCTGTGTGGAGTTTGCATGCTCTCCCCGTGTTCGCATGGGTTTCCTCTCACAGTCCAAAAGCATGCAATATAGGTTATTTGGCGACTTTAAATTGGCCCTGTAAGATGTGAATGTGTGATTGTGTGAGTGTGTGTACCCTGAAGGTGTGCTGGCACCTGCCCAGGGCTGTTTCCCGCCTTGGGCCCGTGAGTTCCCAGGATAGGCTCCGATCCCACCACGGATTAAGCGGTTCAGATAATGAATGAATGTAATCGTATTCTTTTATGTACGTCACCCTTTGTTCTCCATCCATCAAAAGAATAGTGTAGCTGGTTGATACTTTACCTAAAACTACCAAGTGGAGGAAAGTGTATAAAAGTTAGGCTTAAAGTCTCCATTAACATTCACTTGGCATTTCAGGCTGAAATGGCCTTTAAGTATAAAAAAAACAGGTGGACTTATTAATATATAATACTTCTGAACTTTATTATTACAAAACCAGGCTTCCACCAGTTCTTATTACTTCAGTATGCAAAAATGAATAAAAGGGAACTCCAACAGAAATGCAACAGTAGGTTTTACTGCTCTAAAATAATGACTTTGGGGGTAAAATGAATAATGTATAAGCTCGATAGATTTTACCTACCACATATTAACATAAAATGGCTCAGCCGCTAATTTTTTTCAAAGTAAAGATCTGCTGACTCCATCATTTGCTCCAGTTTAACCGCAAACTTCTCGATTCACCCCAGTGTGCAGTCAATAGATCTGATGGAAGTGCTGCACCCTGGCCTTAGTCTCCGGAAATGTGCTAATAAAATAAAACCTGCAACACCATAGCCATTTGCAATGACCTTGTGAACTCCTCATGGGTGAAGAAGGTGCTGACTTACGTGTCGCAGCCACAGATTCGTCTCCATAATCTGGTTGACCTCGTCCTGTGGAAACAGAGAGGACGAGAGATTCTCTGAGAGACAGGCAGAAAGTCACTAGGGCAATGCAACGCTTTCCCAAATGAATATTTTAAAGAAGGGAAGAACAGAGCTGTCAGAAAGCATCAGTCTCTGGGCCTCGGCTCCGAGGGGAGTGTGTTGCGTCCCTCCACGTCTCACAGATGGACTGGGTTTTGGTGGAGAGCGACGACCACCTGAGTCCTCTCGCCTGAAGGCAGCCGACGCAGCACATCAGGACCTTTAGGCTGTTTGTGCAGTGTGTCGGCTCTGCATGCTAACTGGGTGGCCGCGGGGAACGGTCTCGACCCAAGCTCACACAGAATTTGCCAGGAACGTAAATGGTGACGATCTTATAGGATTTCATACGACTGTAGCTGGAAAAAACAGCTTGTAAATTGTCAAATCATTTCTAGAATGTTGAGAAAATGCATTTTATAAATCATGATGTCACCTGCAATGGATTATAACATTATTTTAGGTAAAAGTGTGTAGGACTGTGTATATGCTATTCTGAGGTGCACATATCCATCTTGAGGTGAATTGAGGAGTAACTGATTATCTCCTAAATCACAGGAAAGCATGAGATTTGTCCAATTGTGTGGTTATGTGATTACATGTTTCTATATGAGACCCAGTCCTCATGAGGAAAAAATAAAAGTATCTGAGATAAAAGTATCTTCTTTCATAAGCAGATAATAGATAAAATGGTTAGGGTTAGAGTTTGGTGTAGTATTATTTAAATTTAGACATTATGGGAGTCAATGGAGGGACCTCATGATAATAGCAATGATAATGCTTGTGTTTGTGTGTGTAAAATCACTACACATCCATTAGGAGTGCATTTCCACAAATGTAGATCAGACTGGGTCAGGGATATAGCTCTATAGCTAAAGTTGTTTTAAACTGTCCTGGTCTGAATTATTATAAACCTGCTTCTTTTCACCTGAGTGTAATATTTATTTTAAGAACAGCACCATATTTGTTTTTATCCTTCATTCGTCCTCAGTGGCAAAATATATCCCTAAACTCCAAAGCCAAAGTGGCCTGACTAAAGACACATTTTAAGTAAATTTAATCCATTCGTATTTACTTATTTACTCACATTTGGTTATTGAGATCATTATCTGCTGAGTTATCTGGGTGAAAGCTCAGGGACAACAAAATCTACCCTCCATTTGTTTCTACCTTTCTACAATTCTAGCTTATTAGTGAAATTTAAATCACATACTTTTATGCCAAATTAACCGACATTTCTATAGTCTCTGCATAGTATTAAGACAGTAAACAGAGTGAGTGAGAGTGTAACTGTGACAAAAAAAGAGACAGACAGATGGAGTGGCAGACAGACTGTTATGTAGACAGATAGGCAGGCAGCCAGGCGGAAGAGAAGAGAGAAGTGTGAGAGTGAAGGTGAGCGGGTTTCGGACTGATGGGAAAGTGAAGTAGATGGAAATGCTTTATCGGCAACAGACAGAAGAGTGATTAAGGAAAGTATTTAAGTAATACTGGGGGGGGGAGAAGGAGAGATAGCTTGAAATTGGGGGAAACGGACATTTCCTGTCTTCTCCTGGCAAATCACGCGCCTACACTGTCATTCACAGTGACAGATCCGCTGAGTACCAGCCGGCGTGGACAGAGACGAGCAGGCGTCCACACAAGGCTTAGAAGCTCCATGACGGATTCACACAGCACAACTAAAGTGTAGTGGGCCACAGTCTTGACATACTGTCTGAAGATGGAACCTCTGACCCAGACTAATTTATAGATGCTTGAGTGGATGGACACACACAGAAAGAACTAAGTATGTGTTTTGAATATGATCTGTGAACACACACATCAACAATTTAAAATGCACTTTTAAAAAGTGGCATGAAAACATCAAATAAGGCTCAGTCATATTGCAATTTAACACAACACTCGCAAAACACAATATAATCAGTTGTAATGTAGCCAGTAATAATTACTGTTTTTCTTATTAATATCTAAATCTATAATATATACAATTTAGAACCACCATGTGGATATAAAATCACAAACTATATACGCACTATATACGCTGCAGCTATTGAGGCAACACAATACATTAGTGTTATTAATAGGGCAGCATTAAATTATTCGATGTGTGTGTAAAAGGCCTTGATTTATTGTCCCACTTTCCCTCTCAGGCACTTACCACTTTAACCAGCTGAGACATGGACACTTCGAACTGGACTATCACAGGGTCAGACACATTCTCCACAGGCCTGATGTACTGGTTATAGCTGGAAAAGATTGTGGTAAATAACTTGTGCTCTGCCTCGGAGCAGCTACCACCTGAAGGAAAGGTGCAGAACAATAAGCTTATATTACTTTACAAATCCCTTTTAGTGCTGTTTATATCTCATTTAAGAATCATCGCTGTTTATAAGAAAAATGGCCCCAATCACTCCAATAATTAAAAAATATAATGAAGTACTATTTTGGTAAATAAGGCGCTTGTTTATTTATGTTTATATTTAAACAGTAAAGAAGTTGGGAAGAAGTAAATATGTTTGAAATGGATAACACATTTCTTATTTATAACCTTTATTTTACCAGGCAAGGCATTAAGAACAGTATCTTATTTACAATGACATCCTGGCAACTTGTTCAGTTGTTCTGTGCAAGTCTGTGAAATATGTGATATCTAATCTCTTTTGTTTTCAAAATACTTCTTCGTATGATTACATCCATATAATTATGGAAAATTGATGAGGTCTGTCATCTTCCACTAAAGCATCGGGTTAACGCCAGAGTAGTTCTCAGTAAAACACAGATATGGGTGGAACAAGAACGATAAAGACAATCATGTTCATGTTTTTACTTGTAAGCTTGTAACACAGTGCACAACAAATCAAGCAGATCATTACTACATCTATATGCAACTGAACTCTAAATGGAGGTTTCAAAAAAGAAATCTGGAGTTTTGCCACAAAGACCCATTTTTGCAAAGAACCACCAAACTATAAAATATTTATCCAATGAAAAGCGTAGTTCTTGAGACAATAATGTCTACGATAGTCATAGACATTCTTTGGGTTAACCTTTACATTATTGTCAAATAATAATTTAAAAAAAAAACCTTTCATGGAATAAGGACAATTTATCTGCAAAAGTGCCTTTACACCCCAAGTATCATGCCATATAAGACAATACACATTTATGAGACATGCTGTGCGTTTACTACAATTTACACAATTTACTAAAGTTTATTGCAGCTGTTTGACGCAAATAAATATTCTGAATGATTTTAAATGCTGCTTTCTGCTGCCTCCGTTTTGTGCACGAATAATTTCAAAATTAAACCATTTGAAGATGATTTAGCTTTCATATTTAAGTGCTGTCTACTGTTCATGTTTATTCTATTTATGAAGTGCAATCTATTTATTTTACTTGAATTCACATACAGCCTCTCAGATGAGTTCAGTGAAACCCATTCAATCAGGGACATCTCTCTCTCTATTTGCACTACACAAGTCATTCTGCATTTTAACGTTACAGGGATTACACTGTTTTGGACTGAACATGGTTATTAATCTGTTTTTGCACAAGTGTAAAATCTGCACATTGCAGTGGGTTTCTCGTTGCTCGTTACATTATTACATTCTTTTCGCACGTCTTTCTCACGCGTTGACTTGAACAGGTGCAGACATTCTGAGTTGTTTTACATTGATCTTCATGTATGTTAAAGGTTTAATTGTACATTGTACATCTGCTGCATTTAACTTATTCAACCGCATCCTGGTGGGATGTGTCTGTGCATAGTGTAGAGAAAGTGTTCGAAGTTCTTAATTTCATTTGTCATATTTTAATGAGAGGCAACAAGTACCGCCGGGCTCTGGATGATCTTTTAGAAACCAAACGAGCCTCCTTCGTACTCACCGGGGAGAAAGAAGAGGCAACAGACAGCCGGAAGGACGAAGATTCCCGGTTTCATAGTAAACTCCGGTTAATTCCTCACGTTATTCCATGAATCCTGCGGGCTTCGACTCGTTCGACCGGAGCGGAGCTGAACGGAGAGCGCGCACCACCGCGAGCCGTGTTGAGGGCGGCGGGAGCGCGCGCGCGTTCCCCACACAGCATTAGTCAAAAGTTTGGACACGCCCACGAATTCTCCTTACTCTATTTTCTAACGTTTTAAACAATGTATGAGTCGTCAAACGTTCGCAACAAACAGTCGGAATTCTGTAGTGTAAAAAAATATTTTTAAAAGTGATATTTTTTTACTGTAAAATTTAATTACAACAGACATTGTCCTAAGGCAGCTTTGGCTACTACCAGCTCCAAGCCACAAGAACGTGAGTCTTGAGTGTGTTGCCAATAGGAAGAAACGTGGAGAGCAGTCAGGACTCCCTCTTGGCCACGCTGGTTAGAGCTCATGCATTTGAAGTGTGTGTTGATCTGTCTGAACCTGTCTGGTAGAGAATTCGATGGCTTCCAGTGCAGCTGATCCCACAGAGATTCTGGCGACGCAGTTCTCTGCAGGTCCAACACAAAGAACCATGTAAGGACCGTTTTGATTTTAATTCAGCCCATTTGCCTGTCCATCAAGTATGCATATTTTGCTCTGTGAGGAGCATTTAGCAATCTTAAGATTTATTCCTCCAGCTTCAGGATGGGATCCTGCATGTTTGTTTGCTGAAGAAAATTGTTCAGCATTTAAGCGTTTTTGAATATATATTTAACTAGACGTGTCCACATCCAACTCGGATAAAAGTTCTTAGAGCTGGGTCTGCTTGGTTTTCTGTGAAAATCTTAAAATAAAACATTACAATTAATCATACACAGTTACATTGTTTAGACATATACATGGTTAAGCACCATACATTCGTTTTTGCACCATCTCACACCAGTCACTTAGTTTTGCACCAAGCAGTTGGTGTAAGATGGTGTGAGACATTCAACCAAGCAGTTAAATTGCATGTCCAGCCTACACTTCCAATCTCTGTCCTTCCTTTCAGGCACTTGATGAGTGATGCTGGGTGCCATTTACTTTTATATTTACATTTGGCAGATGCTCTTATCCAGAGAGACGTGCATGTGTGCTTTTCGTCCAACAAGAAAAATCTATATTGCTGATAAACATAGACTTAAGTCAGGAGCTCTCAGGTAATTAATTTCATACTAGAGGCAAACGTTATACTCAACTATGACCTTACAAAAATGTATTTATTTAAAATGAACCATGGAAGTATTGTTTAACTCTTTGAAAAACTGGGTCTTATTGGGTCTTGTTTGCTCCGCCAACTAGGTGCTACAACTGTTGCATGTGATCCTTAATAGAGTGGTTGTGTATGTTGTTGAAGCTCTGTACCATGTACTGCCACATCTTCATTTTTAAATGTTCCTGTGTGTTATTAAAGTGTCCTTATATGCTTGATTCATGTATGTAGAACACTAAAAATCTTCAACAGTGCCTTAGGGAAACTCTTGGGAAACACTGCTGCGAAGAGTGGCGTTTAGGTAGTAAATAAACCCTTTACCTGTGCTATAAACCCAGCTTAATCTGTGATAAATAATCTTTATTAATTAGAGAATTGTTGGCACTTGCAGGTATGGGTGGAGCATATAGTTACAATGGTTGTAACAATTGAGGTTGCGGGTAAAAAGCTAACTGAAAAACAAAAGCTAAACTAAATCAGCTGTAGCCAAACGGCCTGATATCACGTCTTAAATCAGACACCTTGCAACAGAGCTTCGTAGTTGGCAGAATAACAAGCCAAGTCAGCAGAAGGAGATAGCAACAGAAATCCATGATTCTTAATTTGCATAGTGGCCAGCAGGTGGGGTGATGTGTAAGGGCTTCTGAGTGTGTTAAAACGTCAGACCGCCTGAACCCAGGAAGGAATAAAAAATTTCCCACGTTAACTGAATATTAGCTTTTAAAGATCATTCAAAATAAACTGGGAAAGATTCAAATTCAAAGGAGCAAGTATCATGACTGTATAGTATAATCATAAAGAAAATGTACAATACAACAATCAATATTTCATTTTTGTTTTGTTTGTCTTATAATTATATTAATATACATATAAAACAACTTGTAAACATTAGTTATGCTAAAGCAGCTGAGGTGTGCATGTTTTATACAAACAGCTGTCATAGCATTTTAAAGGACACAGTGACAAGATTTATGGCAGCTATGGAGTTATATGACCCATATTAAATTAATATTCCATGTGAAAATGCGGTTCATGACAACCAGTGGCATACAGTTAATCAGAGGTAAATATTACAGGTTGAGGCAATTTTATTAGCTCATTTTTGTCACATAGGAATGGAATATTCACCAAGTGCAATGTGACTCAGGTCCTGCATGGGACCGCTGGAGAATTGATGTGCCCATGAAGAGATACACCACCTAACAGACAAACACTATGAGATCCATCAAAAATTATTCACTGGTTTGTGGGACTGCAATACTGCCCAATGAGCAGTGACCTTGTTTCAGCATGGACACACTTAATGCAATACTGTAATATTGAACCAATAACTTTCCGTATATAACAACATTACCGTATGGAAATGTGATGCTGTATACAGCTCATAAATGTCATCACCCTATTCTAAAGTCAATCTGAGTTGGTTGGCGAGGACCCTCCATCCCACAACATGTAGTTCTTGTTAAGTTTTTTTGTGGCTGGTGTTACACAGTCAAATGCCAAACTCTCCTCACATCCCGTCCCGCCTGGGAGAGTCAGCCACTGGCTGCTGGACTGGGACCACCTGTTTCTGGAAGAGAGGCTGGAGGAAGAGTCCCAGTGTTCCCACCACACACACTATTACAAATATCCACAGAAACATCCGGTCCACCACCATGGCCACATATTTCCAGTCCTCAATTACCTGGACAAAAGAGGAGAAGATAAATTATAAGCTACAGTGAGGGGTGGAGGGGGAATGAATGAGATAAGATGAAAGATGAAAAGTGGCAACATAAAAAGACTGAACAAAACAAGCAGGATTAAGTTTAGAGAGTGCTTGCTGAGCTGCAGATTGGAAGGCTATTGACCTGATAACCTTTCTGCCTATGTGCTGTCCTCTGCACTTTCTGAAGGCCACCATTATTCAACAGTGGATGTCCTCCTCCTGTATTGATTTATTTAGGAAAGCAATCAATGGCTTGACATATTGGTTTGGCATTAATACGGTTTCCGTCACCTCTCTGCCACACCTTTGCTCTCTCAAAAAGAGAACCAGAATATCTGTGAGGCGACAGTCATTTTGTTTGTAAGACATTTTGATAGAAATTTGAGCTCTTGAGTCTGACAATAACAGAATAATAATAATAATGACTACTAAGACTAATGAACATTGAGTCAGAACAATCCAAGACGTAAACCATTAGTTGCTACACGTAAGGATATGCTGAAAGCGGAACTGTACTGCAACCATGACAAGTATTCATTATGTTTTGGGCTTGCCAGAACCTCTATATCCAAGCCTCTATGACCTACGACTATATTTATGTCCAAGATTAGGTTAATAGGGTCCATATCTGAAATCAGTGTATCTATCTGCACAAAGTTCTATCTACACATTTTGGCAGAATTATGTGCAACTTTTAAGGCATTACTTACACTCTGATCGTCATCATTTCCCATCATGTGGTCAGCAACATAGCAAACCCCATCTACTGCCTCTTGAAAATCAGCCCCCCATTCAGAGCCCACACGACCCCCTCTCAAGTCCTGGGTGGATGTGTGAGTGTTGGGCAGGAACTCTGTAGGTCGCAGGTCCCCCTTCCTGGAACTGTGACTGAAGCCAAACGGAACCCCCTTGCTATAGAAGTGTCCAGGTGAGGACAGGGCTGAAGCTGAGGATGTGGCGAGTAAGACGGAGGCAGAGGAGGAGATAGTGGACTTGCAGGGTGCTCCATAGCTAAGGCCTAGCAGACTCCTGCGGTCCTGAAGGTGTCTCTGCTTGCGTAGGCGTTGGCGAGCCGAGTTGCCATGTGGTCGCCTCATGAAAAGCAATGCAGGGAGCTTGTCCAAGAAGACCAGTTTCACCCAAGGTGGCATGGTGTGAGTGCTTGGAGAACGGTGGTGCACGTTCAGCACACAGACACTGGTGATGATGGAGAAGGTCACTAACACCATAGTGAACATCAGATACTTCCCAATCAGTGGGACATCCAGAGAGGTAGGTGGCACGATTTTAGAGATGAGTAAGAGGAAGACAGTAAGTGCGAGGAGGACTGAGATACATAGGGTCATTTTCTCACCGCAGTCAGATGGCAGGTAGAACACCAGGATGGCCAAAGATGTGATGAGCACACAGGGGATGATAAGGTTGATGGTGTAGAAAAGGGGCTTTCGTTTGATGATGAAGTCGTATGTAAGGTCCACATAAGTTGGGTCCTGAGGGTTGACCGTCCTTCTCCCTGGCAAAGCCAAGATGTCCCACTCACCACTGGGTGTGAAGTCATCCATACTTGCCACCTCTGACTTTAGGACAAGGTCGATCTCTGTATGGTCATAAGTCCAGGAGCGGAACTTTAATGTGCAGTTCTGCTGATCAAAAGGGAAGTGCTTGACCTCGATCTTGCAGGCGCTCTTGTAGATGGCAGGAGGAAGCCAGGCAATACTGCCATTAAACAGAACAATGGCGTTGGTAAAGACAGTCACCTCGTAGGTGCCATCAGCACTGAAAATGAGAGACTGGGATCAGTAATCATAGGTAAAGACTGTTATACTGATACTCATCATAGATCGTAATCTATCTTACATCTGTAGTTCTTTCTAAATTCTCTGTGCACATGTAACTTACTTATTGTATAACACAATGTCGGGTAGCCAAATATGTCTAGAGGGAATCCTCAGCTTGTCAATCCCATCATATTCAGATGGGTCCCATGACAGTCTGTAATCATTCCAGTTCTAACAAGAGAAAAAACATTCTGATTAGCGTTACAGTCCAGGCCTTTTTATAATAACGGTTTCCAAGCAGCCAGATGATGCTCAATTATACACTTTGTTATGATTTTAATGAGTGGTAGTGAGCAGGGCTGATTGCTGCTCTGCTATTTGAAAGGCGTGTCTATGCTTATATTCAAGTTCAAGGGCAAATAGGTTGGAGCTATGTTAGTCACAACTAAATAATCAGTGCTGCATGATGGTCTAGTCACGCTTACCTGCGTAAGCCACACGTTTGTCGTCATGATTTGCTCTCTCTCATTCTGTGAAGATGAGGACAAAAAAGAGACCATTGTTATCACAAAATAAACATTTTAGTCTACTTTGTGAATCTTTTTTAAATTTTAGGCATAATATAGTTGTAGCCACAATTAACCCAGTTTAAGTCTAAAACGGTAAACTAAAGCTCATATCACATAAGTGAGATTAAACATTTTTCAAATAAGAAAATATAGACTTTTCCTACATATTGTAGGATTAAGTTTTCTGATATTCTTTAATTCACTCATTTATTCATTATCTGAACCGCTGAATCCCAATCGGGATCGCGGTGGGGCCGGAGCCTATCCCGGGAACTTAGGGCGCAAGGCAGAGACCGAACCTTGGGCAGGCGTTAACACACCGCAGGGCACACACACTCACACAATCACATTCACACCTTACAGGGCCAATTTAGATTCGCCAATTAGCCTACAGTGCGTGCCTTTGGGTCGAACCCAGGACCTTCTCGCTGTGAGGCAGCAGCGCTAACTACTGCGCCACCGTGCCGCCCCTTACTGTATATGTTACAGGTAAATGTTAATGTGAACCTGTAACAGAGATGCTGTAGATGCGAAAAAAATTCCTTCATAAACTGTAAGCAACTTGCAGTCTAGTTCAGATACAGGTAAAGGTCTAAAAACTTGGGTGCAATAAAGAGATATTTCTGTAAAAAGCGCTTTCAGCATGTGTGTGCTTTCCTCTCACCACGCTTATAAGCTGAGCCAGCGACACCTGCAGCTTCACTGTGACCCTTTCTGTTCTGTTGAGCGCTGGCCGGATCAGTTTATTATAACGTCCTTTCCCCATGAGCTTACTCATCAGCCGTTCCTCTGCGTCTGCACCAACAGAACCTGCATGTGGACAACTTTCAGATCATTCTTGTTGTTTTTGCCATGTAACAAGTTTGGATCAAGCTTTTAGCTTTTCAGGTGCACTTGAACGTGTGTGAGTGAAAGCAAATCTCTGAGTATCAGTAGGATGTTCTTCTCAAAGTCAATAAACACCGCTGTAGCATCCTCACTTAGGCATAGTATATTTTGGCCTTATTCATTTTTTTTTTTTGCTTTCAAACCTCTGAATATACTTTATCTAAAATATGCTTTTGAAGATTGCCAAAGTGCATACAATCATATAAATAACATAAATTATATAAAGTGAATTGTTGAGTTTAAGTTAATTATACCACATTCAATTTTTTAATTGAGCCAGTTTGTGAGTTTGTTTGTGTGTCCAGTATTGGCATTGTGGATTGAAAGAAATGTATATTTGTGTGTCATCTGCATAACATAGCTTTTCCAAACTATGTGTCTTAATGCTGTGCCCAAGAGGCAACATATAGATGCTGAATTAAAGAGATTTCAAGACCAACGCCTGAGGAACATCCTGATTTCAGGACCTGTATGGGATGTGGGACCTGGAATTAACTGGAGTCGGTTTAAGAGATAGGATTTGAACCACTACTGAGCCCTACCTGATAAATCAACACAGCTGATTAAGGAAAAGAGTATGACAAACAGTGTCAAAGGCAACACTAAAGTCTAGTAGCACTAGAATATTGACAGCACCTGAGTCAGCAGATCTAAGAAGGTCATTCATCAAGCACACTAATGCTATCTCCGTGTTCATATCTCCATGTGATTTTCTGAAGCCAGACTGAAGAGGTTCAGACAATTTATATACTGAATGATGATGGATAAGCTTCTCTGAGTCCCCTCATTCAAGGATTTTGCCAAATATAGTACATTAGATGACATTAAATAAATTAATAAACTAGAGGATCAGTTAGTGATGCCAGCTCACAGATCACTAGCTCACAAAGCATACTAGAAGACAAATGACCTTTTTAATGCTAGTGGTAATATAGGTTATACAGTTAATTCTGGCATAATTCTTTGGCATTTGGAATCACATTAACATACTGTATGTGTATGGTATCTTTCCCATAGCTTCTCTTAAGGTCTGTTTCAGAAACAGAAGCTGTCTGAAACACTTCCTTCCTTTGATTCCATTAGTCACTCCAAAAGAATTGCATATCCTACACGGTTCCTCTCTCTGAGGATCAGCTGCTAAAGCATTACATGGATCCAAGACATGCTGATGCATGATTTGGTCTTTGTGCTCTAATTATGAATAATTGATGATAATTAGCAGCAGTGTTGTTTAGCATTGCACTAATTGCCGGTTCCTGAGGCTGAGATGTATGCTTTGTCTTTGTGACGCTGAGTGCAGGAAACACAAAACACAGACAAATGAAGTGCAATTCCACAGCGATTATCAAGCAGCAAGGCGATTGTCCTGCAGAAATGAGGAGATAATTACAGGTGAGGTCAAGGTGTGAAAGAAACCTAGGAGAATCCAAACTCTCCATTCATGGCATTCAACAGTATGTTCAAAATGAAAAGTGTAAAAATATAAAAAAGAATGTATACTGTATAGTGTATATTTAAATAATAAGAACGATAATCTCAATATAAAAGTATAGTTTTACAATTTTGTCACCCGAGTGACACCCACAATGCCATTTCTTTCTAACTCAAGCAATAGGAACAAAATCTGCACATAATATTATTTGAAGGTACATGTTTGTACTTAAATGTAGAATATTGTGTTACTAATTTAAAATTTCTGTGTTCTAAGATAATATTTTTGCAAGATTTGTACATTAGAGAAAATAAGGGATTTGTACATTTATGGACAGTGAAGAATAATGCACATTTGAGACAAAACTCAGTATTACTAAACACTCAAGAAAATTAAATATTAAATGTTCTACGGATTCTAAGCATAACACCTTAATCTATGTAAGTGATTTAAATTAAATTAGACACAGGTAAAAGATAGGTTGCTTTTGTGAACCCTTTAATTCAGTCTATTATCTTGAAGTATGACTCAAAGCTGATCAATTCTTTTAGTTGGCCATGTTGGTTCTCCAAAGCTTTTACATCAGACTGAACTCATCCAGAAATGGATGTTGCATCGTGTTACAGCAGGACGCCACATATTAACCAGACTTAGCAATGATGTTCACGCTATGTGTGCTCCAGTTTAGCTGTAATTGGTTCATGGTGTGATGGATGTGTTTGTTAATTAACTCAAATTAGATCAGTTTGTTGACAGTGCCTGTGTAAGTGTTTAGTATGGCCTACTGGTATCTGTTTTGAGAAACATATGTATAAATTCACCTATTAACCTTTCAAACAGAAATGCTTCTCTTTCACTCTCTCTCACACTTTCACAATTTGTGATACAAACCTCAATTAAGGAAAAGCTTCATGAGAGATGTGTATGACTATGGAAATAAAACAGTGATTCTCCTTATCTGACCAAATATATATGTCCCACAGTGAGTGACATTCCTCAATTTTTTTATGAATACAGGCCACAGGGTTCACAATGAGTCTAACTACGGTGCTGATTTGAATAAAACATTTCTACTAGAATCTGTATAGGATGCGCTTACACCAAACATGGTCCAGTCTCTTGTGATGATGGACAAATTATGCAAAAAGACATCAGGTGACAAATGTTTGGCTCATTTATTCTCATTTAAATGAACGTTAATAACCTGTCAGCCTCACCTGCCTGCTTTTCTACCCAACTGCAACTTGCTCCTTAGTTTCAAACAACATTTAAGTCTGTAATAATTATTTCACTTTAAGTTCGGCATTCAGGTCACACCAACTTGTGGCAGTGTGCAGGGTTAGAAGAGCAAGAGAAGTAACTACTCACCGTGGATGAGGGTAAAGGTGTAGATGAGGATGGTTAGGGTCCAGTTCATGATGTCCGCACGTTTTCACCTGATCCAGGTCCATTACGCGCAGCACTGCGCCATGGTGAGCTAACGAACCGCGCCACGCTTTAACTCAAACCGACCGGGGATAAATCAGTCCGGACTGGGCGGACCGACCCGGAGTAACTTAGTCTGGACCAGGCGGACTGACCCAAGATAAATCAGCCTGAACCCCCCGGGAACCAATCCGGGATAAATCAGCCTGCGCGCCCGGTGTCGATGTCAGAGACCGGCGGTGTCCTGCTGGTGGGAAACCGTACATTAACGGAGCTGCTGCGACTCTCAGCATCACACACACGCGTGCCGCGCGCACACACACACACACACACACACACACACACACCCCAGCGCGTATCCGTTATCTATGCGCACTGCGCGCGTATTAAAATCTTCGTAGGTTTCCCTCATGCTTTTTCTCTGGCATGTACTATAAGTACAGTATATTTGAGCAGAATCGTTTCCCCTTCTCTAATTTGTATTTAAAAGTTCCTTAATAGTTTGTTATCAAGAGCATTTAGTTGATGTAAAATCTCAGTTACATTGGATGTTCTTTGGAGTTGCTTATTTTTAGAATGTTCACTACACTCTGTATTTCTTACAAGAAGCGTCCTATTTGTTTACATCATAATGTTTTCTTGTTAATTTCCCCAGCAGTTTACCCAAACGACTTGTCTGACCTGATCTCACCGATGAGCTCAGCATGTACGTCGTTAGGTCTATTTTGGGGCCCCCTCCAATGACCCCAAGCTCCTCTAAAAATAAAGTAATTATTATACTATTTTTAAATTATATATCCATACATTTCGTACAAGGTATCATTAAGCGAAGATACGCACTTAACAAACAGAAGCAAGACTACGAATTGAAATTAAAAATAATGAGTTTAGCTATCATTATTTAATTAAAATTATGTACTGGCTGTTTAAACTGCTATAGGTAGCGGGCGGGCATTAGAACATTAAGACCCAGGCGGAAGCTACATGTCACTGCTTGTTGGCGAGTAGCAACTACAGCCCGTTTACTATAAAAAATTCTCTGGTAGCAACGTTTATACTCAGTTCAACAGAACAATACTGTGAGTAGGTTCAGTAACTGTTCATTGCTTAACTTTACTTTTGTTTCCTTAAGTGAAAGGAAAGTGACGTTGTTGGGTATTTAAAAACTAATGTAGACTAACTTGCTCGCATAATGCTGCTGTTATAGTTGGTTATTGTGATCAAAAACTTAATGGTAAAGTGTCCCTGTTTTTGCTGTTGTACAAATATATCCTTCAGTTTATATAGCAGATGGATATAAGAAAATATCTTCAGTTGCATACAGAAATGGTTAATAAGTGGTAGGCAGCAATGAAAAACCTTATTTGGAAAGACACCAAGCATGAAGAAAGAGGAGTTGTGAAAACTACCTCTTTAGATATTATGTTTCACTTTGAATATTATTAAATGCATTGTTAGATATATTTGCTAGCATGTTTTAATCAACACAACCCCAACATGTAGGCTGTTAAAAAACCTCATGGACTCATTTAGACTGTAATTAAAAGAAAAAAAAGTAGACATCCTAAAGACTAAGGAAACCAAAGGCAGGGGATCTTCCAGAGAAGCCAGTGAAACAAAGTGAGCCAGATAAAAGCATAATTGCTGTACATGAGATAATAAAATTAAAGAAGCCTGTTTCCCCCCCGTCTTTCAATCCTAGTGATGTCCCCAGAAGACTAGTTTAAACTCAGATCCAAAATCTACGCAGACATTTCAGTAAATGTTAAACTCCATAGTCTGCTCAGACTCGATATGAGTACTGAAAGTTACTGTGTATAAACCCAGCCTCAGTTTACCACTTGCTGGCTAGGCATCCGATACTACAGTTAGCTACAGAGTAAAGAGAAATGCCCAGCCAAAACATCACTACACACATAAAATTACACATAAAAAGGTCTAGAAAATGTTCAGCTGGCTAACTCCTTTGACAATGAAGTAACAGTAATTAATATATAAAATATGTGGTATATAGAAATAAAACATAAATGACAGATGTTTAATGTGATATGCACAGGCTCATGCAATGACCAATATGTATGTTTTGTGGTTCATTCATTCATTCATTCATTCATTCATTCATTCATTCACTATCTGAACCGCTTAATCCCAGCTGGGGTCACTGGGTGACCAGAGGCAATCCCGGGGAATTTACAGGCACAAGGCAGGGAACAACCCTGGGCAGGCGCCAACACACCGCAGGGCATTTTGTGATATATACAAGACATAAATAATATTGTTATATGTATTGATTGTAGAAATAATACTGTATTGAGTATTGTTGTGTTGCATACATATTTATACAGTAGATGTAAAGTGATTTGTGCAATGCCTGATGTAAGAACTCTAACTATGTATTGTGGTTATGTCAAGCTTCAATACTACTACTGTAATACTAAGGGCAGTATCTAAAGTCAAAGAGCTGTTGTTCATTTTTTATCTCTTCTTTAAGATGTGGCTGGACAGTGGTTAGAAATTTCTCTAACCGCCTTCAGACAGCGGAGTTGTTTCCCTGACAGCAGCACAGAGAAGAGAGAAGAGAAGTTCTGGGATCACTGGAGTCTCTGATGATTTTCTTGAATCTGAACCAAAGTCCTGTGGCGTAGATGTTGTGATTGTTGGAAACCTTTTTTTAATTAATGCAATTTTATTAAAAAGCACTGCTTTAGCCAAATTGTGAATATGAAGAAACTGCACTGCTAATGAATGCAGGAACCATCAAAATACCTTACCTTACCAACATTAAATAACAACAATTACCTAGCTGCATGCACATTTCTTCTGTTGATTTTCTACTGTAGCTTTGTCTGACATTTTCTTTAATTTAACATTTTCTCATTACACAGATCAGGAAAATCTACAACCCTGGCACACTTTAACATGCCTCCTCCTCTCTCCATTTCTCTCTCTCCTTCTCTCTCTCTCTCTCTCTCTCTCTCTCCTGGATTCTCCTGGCACCCCTGCTCATATAATCACAGCTAATTATCTTCTCTCTCTATCTCCCGCTGTGCTGCTCTGTTCTGCATTATCCTCACCCTGTCCCCCTGATGAAGCTGATAATTCACCGAGCCATGGGTTGCTGTGAGGACAATCCCAAGGTCCATCCTCTGATGGATAAGGGCACTTTACACAGATCATGTCCAGTGAGGTCTGGACCAGTGCAATCACACATTAGCAGGTTTAATGACCTGCCACACTTTTATGGCCATTTTTGTAACATCAGTGTGCAACTCCTTTGAAACATTTTGGAATAGAAACAATATTTGGGGTAACCAAACAAAAATGGGTCTTCAAGTCCTCGAAAGATTCTTTATGGCATTTACATTATATTACATTATCTTTCCATATTCATTTACATTAAAATCCACCAAAACATTGTTTCTCAAAACCCGCTCAGCTCTCCAGTGCAGATGCTTGGACTTGAAAGAAACCACCAATGCTCTAATTTGGTTTCCTAAAAAATGTTGCTAAAGATTGATTCACACTACATGTCTTCATTTAGCCCCAATGTTAATTTGGAGCAAGTTGGTCCAAGTCTACACAGTACACTAGTGACGTCTAAAATACCAAAGAGGCTTAATTAGACTTGTAGTGAAGACCGCCTAAACCAAGACCAAGAAACTACCAAGACCAGAGGGTATCGAGACGAAGACAAGACCAAGACTAAGACCAAGACAGACCGAGTCAAGACCAAGACAAAGTCGAGGCGGGACCAACACCGAGACCAAGACCAAAAAAAAAGACTCCCTTAACTTTTGTGTGCTGTTGAGAACTGACATGATGGGTACTGACTGGCCCCAAAGACATCTGACAAAAAGGCTAACACCTCCAACAACTGTCTAAAGAATGGTTAATATGTAACTGATTTCAATTATACTTAATTTGTAGATGAAATTGTAACATCAAATTGAAGATACACATTTATAAACTTGAAATTGCATCATGTCCCATTGTAGTAGTACTAGCCAAATTACACCGTATGATATCAACTTCCCTGAAATGGATTAGGCCTGTTAAGTCAACACAACGTGACATGCAAATGTTACTTAAAAGTCAATGATCACATTTATTTAGTCAGACAACACCAATTTAAGTAAAATACTGTAGAGCTGAAACGATTATTCGAATAACTCGAATAATTCGATTACAAAAAATGGTCGAGGCAATTTTTCTAGAATCGAAGCTTCGTTTAAGTCATTTAAATCGCTACAGCATGTCTGCTTGTGTTTCACACAGACGCTTATTAATGACCCACAATATTTTCAGTGGCGCGATCAAGGGGAGAATACATCCCTCTGTATGTGAACGTATTTGTGAGATATAATGTGCATAAAAACAGAAATAAATGTGTAAAAACGCATAAATGACATTTTTTGCGATGTAAACACGCGCGCTGTGTTTGTGAACGCGCGACCGCCCGCGTAAGCGCCATTACTCGCTAAAACGTTCCGTTTCCGTCAAAACGTCCCCTTTATTACAGACAAAACGCATATTTTAGCTGATAAATAACCACATCAACCAGCGTTCCACTCACAATACAGACATTTACTGAGATTTACCCGTCAATTTTTTCATAGTTCGTTCGGGAACGCGCTGAACCCTTTATTGTGACGCAGCTCTGAGGCGTGCGCGGGGGATTGTGGGAAATGCAGTTCTCTTCCAGAAAGGCCAAAAGCAACTCATTTTATTGGCCAAATTCGTTCAAAATGACCCTTGAACTTCATGTTTCTTCATTTTCAATTGAATACAACAACATAAAGCGTATATGACTAACTTCTACTTACACTACAATAAGCCTAATATCATTTTTAATTTACATTTTTTATCAGATTAGTCGATTAATCGATAAAATAATCGATAGATTACTCGATTACAAAAATTTTGTTTCGTTTGTTGCAGCCCTAAAATACTGTAATCAAACAATATAAAGACATGCGCACACGTCACATGAATCAAATGCAAACTACAAATACTACATACCAATACAAACTGCACATCAAATTGTGCATTAATAAGGAAAAGGACAAGTGCTTAAAAGATTTTGACATCTTCACCAGAAAAGTTGTCTGCAGAGAAGCTTGCAACAAAAATAAATCTGTCCCTAAATAATTTATACCGCGCGTGTGAGAAGAACATGTGATAAATAACAATAATACATATACATGATCTGGTCATCTGAGGTTGGAAAGGTAGGTAAAAGAATTTGAAGATGGGTAGATGGCTACTGGCTAGCTTACCTTTCAGGGTGTTTACGCTCCAGGTGCCTGGTGAATGTTGAGGTAGTCCCACTGTTCTGTCGATATATGCTGGCTTGTCGAAAAATACTACCGTAGCACAAATCGATAGCAGAGGCTATCGATCTACGCTACCGCATCGAAAAATGCTACCTTATGGTTTCCTTTTTAAATGGTGTATTTCCCATAACAGTATATGTTTCACAGTAATATAATATTTGTGTCATTCTTTTAATTAAAATGTCCCTTATGTCCCCTTGTGTCCCTTATCACATGATGCTCCCATTGCAAAATCTCATAATATTATATCAATATTTATGGTTTGAAACCCTATTATATTAGCTTTATCTATGCCCTGATGCAGTACAGAATGCCCTAGCGCCCTGAGGGAAGCAGGCTAATTTAGTTTAGTTTACTCAATTCAATTGTATATTTACAGATTGTTTATTACTTAATAATAAGTGACATCTGAAATCAAATTTTCAAGTTAATTCATATTGGATAGTTTACTATTTTGCTCTTCCAATCAAAGGTCATGCTTCAGCTTTTTGTGTCACTTTAGATGGATGGATGGATAGAGGACAGATGAATGGATAGATGGATGGATGAATAGATGGATGGATAGATAGACAGACAAACAAGTGTTGTGATAGAGGAAGTGGCTGTAGGGGTGGTCATATGGCAGTTGAGTAGTGGTTTTGAGGTGGTTGTGTAGAAGTAGTAGTGAGGCGACTATGGGGGCAGTTGTGGTTGTGGAGGGTGTGATGGAAGAGAAATGAGTAATCACAGAATTGCTGCTGTAGCAGAGCTGTGTTCCGGCAGCCCTGGCGGAGTAGTAGGAGGAGGATATATCAAACAGGCAGTTCATTACCTCAAGTGCTTGACTCCATGATGGAGCAGCAGCAGTAGTGAGGTATTGATTCCTTACCCGGTATCTACAGAATCACTAAAGACGAGAGGGACATTCAGCTTCTTACTAAAACGTATGGCAAACAGGACCACAGACATATACAGCGTGTACTTTAAACCATGACTAAAGTCTTTCTTTTCTGACACAGGATGACAAAACTTTGCAAACTGTCTTTACGTTTTGATGGTATTTATTTAGTGTCTAAAATTTAACATGAGATTAAAGGGTTATTAAGATCTTATTGTTAAATTGAACTTATATGAAACTTTCATCCTGTCTCTGTCTAACCCTAACCCACTGTAGAATAAGTAAAACTCTGTGTGTCATTTATAAGAGACTCAAATGAGGAAACCACTTATACAGATAATACCCCTAGAGACAATCTAATTGAAGGTAGTCACTCACGTTTTATTCTGCCACTGCTTTCAGAGACATTAGTGCAAACATTTGTGTGTGTGGGTTTGTGTGTCTTATGACAGCTACATTACTGAAATCTGTCTGCTACATTAACAAGCTTGTAAAATTGATGCAATTTGTCATGTGCCTGGGGATTTTCACACTAGAATCAGTTAACTGGCAGGCTGTCAGGGTGAACCTCAGTCAGTCAATCTTCACTGAGTTAGACTGAATTTGGGTGTGTATGTGTGTATATGTATGTGTGTATGTAAGCTTAAATTCCAGGTATTTTTACGGCTATATTATGTAATTTGATTTTGTCTTATATCTTGTCCAATTAATCAGTGCCAGTTAATGACAAAAGATAGGATTTCGTATATTAATATAAGTAGGTATTAAACTACAGTTTTGGGGAGATTTGTATTCTTTTCTGTCACACCCATTTATTTGATTGTTTCAGCTGAGACTGTAACGTTTTAGCACTGACCCCTACCCGTGACCAGGTCTGAGCTTGTTTCTGACTGACTGAGAGCATTAAGATGACAGAAGTAACAGCTCACTGTCCCTCGGCGCTGCGTGCAGTGTGAAGTTTACTAATGCAATCAATATCCATCAATGGATCATGTGGAAATGACCTGCCACACTCTGGGCTAAATGAAAGGGCACAACCAGGTCAAAGGTTCCCCACAGTCCACAGTCTAAGAGAAACAAGGAGACTGGATCAATTGTTCATTTATCAACTTGGAGACAAATGAATAAGAGACAGAAGTGAAGTGAACCTATGCAACCCGTGGAACTGCTATGACCTTTTCCTCACCTGCGGCCATGTCCACACCGTGCTGTATGTCAAGTCCATCGTTCAATTCTGTAAAGAGAGACAAATGTCAAAAATGGTAATAAACTCACTGGCTCAATTTAGTACATATTTTATGATTTAACTTTTTAAAATAAAAAAAAAAAGGTTTTGAGCTGATGCACTAATTTTATGAAGTATATTATTGCATTGATTACTTAAGAGAGAGAGATGCTGTCATTTTCATTGATAAGGTCTGTTTATCCCTGGCCAAGTTGAGGGTAATTTGCAGAAGTCCATTTTTGCAAGGTCAGTTATAGTAATATTGGATGTCAGATTCAATGCAATGAAACGTCTCTTCATTTACAGTTACAAGATTAGTTTCCATCTTATAACATGTACAATACAAAATGCTTTCTGTTCCTGCTCTGAGTATACAGTATCTGAAAGTATTTTTGTTCTTATTTCTTTAGACACTGATTAATTTTCTCATTAGGTATGCTATGTAATATAGTTTTATCCCAAGTTATTTGTCTTCATTAGATTTTCCTAATTTTCTCTCTCCAAGCCATTTGAACATTCATAGTTCATTGTTATAAACAGCATTCATCTTTCATTCTGCAGAATTAGAGGTTCATTGCCAAACCAACCTGTTTTTGAAAAATATTGTTATGGTCTGCTGTTGCCTCTAGCTCTATGATTATTCCTCTTAGTGTTCTTTTAGACTCACTTTAGTCTGACAGTAATGTGAGTCGCTGTCGTTTTTCATAAAGGTATGGCTTTATTCTGAACATATTGATCTCATTAGGGAATGGTATTAAAATTTGGCACTGTCTGCAGTGCAGTTTAAGAAATGTCCTTCTCTGGTCTGTGAGTTTGATCTTTATCTGGGGTTTAGTGGTTCTATATCCTGCCAATCTGTAGGTGAATTACCTGTACACTTATCTGGAAACTGTCCATTTTAAAAATATATTTTTTCGTTAAAGGATAAGAGACACATTTGGCCATACTATTTAAGGAAATGCCAAGTAGGCATTGACAACCAACAGAATAATAGACTATAAACTTACTTCCTTCATGAATAAAGTGATAAAACTTTTAAGTGCCACGTTGTACTGTGTAAGGTAAAGATGTAGAGAAGAATACCATTATGACGTTGTTCTTTTCCTTTTTCTCAAATGCTCATTTCAGTTAACTTTAATTCATTGGTGTCCAATGAAAGGTCCTATATAAATTATAAATATAGGTCCTATATGCGTTCATTTGCTCTATGTGTGTTACCAAATTATTTTGATTAAAAAATCCCAACAGGTCAAAAGATCATTTGGAACCCCTTTCATGGCCATGAAGCAACAAAAGGCTAGCAGTATTCCTCACTGAGCTCATTATTACCCAGCAAAGGGTGATTTATAAAAGCTGAGGGGAATAAACCACAGCAACACTATTTATACATATGGTACATTACTCAAACAATTTCTGCCACATATTTATATTCCTACACTTAAATAGCATATTCTAAAAACCAATTCCTCTAATTATAATTGTTATAGATATTACCTAAACTTAATATCATATAAAATGATGGCAATTTAACTCAGATTGAGAGCTGTTTTATTCTTCAGTTATAATGAATGAATAATTCATGTTTATTGAATATATTCTTTACATTTTTGTAATTTTCCCTGATAAATGGTTTTGTGCTTTTGGTGCGTTATAAGTAAACTTGAAACTGAACTCTCCCTAATGCTAATTACTTCTTTTCATCAATGCAAAGCTTCAGAAAAGAGAATGGCAGCATTCCCAAATATGCATCTTCCACCTGTTATTCTGCTGCATTAGCAAATCACAGTGCACCGAAGGTACCGCTGCAGTAACTGGCAACTAGACAGCTTTTACATGCAGTCTGATCAGTTTGTTGGATCTCTCTCTCTCTCTCTTTCTCTCTCTCTCTGATTCAGGCCTTCTGTCTGTCAGTGTGTTGCCCATAACTCCAGCGCTGGCCCTGACTAAGCACTACACACAATGTCTCTCCTCTCAGCCTCCCTGGCTGGCTGTGATTTAGGCTGGTACTCTCCTCTTAGCTAATTGATTTAGGCCAGGCTTGCTTGCCCTATTGTCGGCTTGTCAGTGTCCTCACAGGCCTTATAAACTGCATTAGCTGCATGACTGATGCATTGGCAGGGGTAGTATGAGTGTAGGGAGCACAGACACACATACAAACAGACCTCAGAATACCCAGTGTTGCTGTCATCAGTGTGTAAGGTAAACAGACCCAGGCAGTGGATTTGATTATGCTGCTGTTTACTTGGTTAGGGAGGATGGACAGAAGCAGTGCCCAGTGTCTGATGCTGATGTTCTGATACCCATTATTCAATTACCCAGCTCCTACCCAGTCCATTATTCTATTAAACTCCTGCATTCGTGAAATATGCATGAAGGCCTAAAACAATAAACCCCCAAGAGGATCACAGGCCACCGTAAACTAAACATGTTAATAAATATGCAAAACATGATTTTTTAAATTTATCTCACCTTTTTAAATATAAAGCTCAGTGTAAACCACCATCTTGGCAGACTTGTTAATATTCTGTGTAGGGTTTCTAAACGGGAGTCCAAGCCTCACATGAAATCACTGAAATGAAATGACACTAAATTTTAAAGAGCAGCTGCGTTGCAATGTAAGGAAAATAATTTATTTCATGCTATATAGTATTACTGAATTTCAGTTCTGGGTGATTTTTAAGGTTAAGCACCACTGGTTATGTCACCATAGAGGCCGGTGGGTATTGCCTGAGTTCTGCTATTCCCTAATGAGTCTCTAGGTTCCACAGAGTATGTGATTTTTTCAAATTTTATTTTAAGAATGTTCTCCACATGATAGGTGTATTCTGGAACCCCCAGACCCCTGAGACGGAATCGAAAATTCTTTCTTGTTCATTGCTGATTTTTAAAAACAGACATGTCTATGTAAATTTGTTTAAGGTATGACTTAATGTGTCCTTTAAATTAGTCAATTTGGGGAAATAATACATTACTTGCCTAGGAAGCACATACATTTGCAGCTATGTGTGCAAAATATTAGCTTGGAGCTAAACACACATTCTCTCACTCTCTCTCTCTCTCTCTCTCTCTCAGTTAATTACATAATAAAGAAGGACCACATCTGCAGGATGGTCAGTCATTGGAAAAGCTGGCTCCAGCTGACACCATCAACAGAACGAATTACATACAAAATTGCACCCCAAATTGCATCTGCTTTACTTTGATAATCTGTGTAGCATGAAATTTCATCCAGCAGTCAGGACCTTACGGGCATAATGTCGGGGACAGGTGAGGTCACTGATAATAGCCAGGCTGCTCTCATCTTTGCTCTTCATGCAATCTCATTGAACTCTGAGTCAGTCTAGGAAGGCCATGTGGCAGGAAGTGGAGCAAAACAGACCCTGCGGCTGATGGGAAATCGTGATGTAAAAAGCAGAATGATTAATACACCCATGCAGTGTGAGCAGGAGTGAACAGGCTGTGTTGTTAATGTGAAGAAGTGAATGGACCTCTGCATTTACAGTCGTTGATTGAAATGTAAAGACTATGTTTAAAATGATCTTATATCCCCACTGTATTTAAATTAAAGAAGTGACAAATATTTGATAATGTATTTATTTGTTTATATTTACTTACCTTATGTTAAATATGATTGCATATTGCAAATATGTAAATGTTTTTTTTTCATGTCACCAGGTAATAAATAAAGACTGTAGTCAGCAGAAATGAACTTGAGCAAAAAGTTCTCACGGCTTCCTCCAAACTGTAATCCAGCTGGCCACTGGAAGGCACCCCTGTCCTGTTTTGTGTCTGTGTCCTGTGGTATGTCAGTCATTTCCCTCTTTCATGATTCAGTAATTGTTTAGTTATCAGTTACACCTTTTCTTAAATAGTATAGTAGAGAATAATGATAATACTTAGTTGAATTACAAAATACTTAATACTTATGTACAGCAAAGAAGTACAGTTACTAATGTACTATACACCACTGCTGTACTTTATTTTGACCATTTTGTACTAGGATGTGTCATGTGGGCGCCATGCGGCCAAAAAATAAACAGGAGGACGACGAAGTAGCGGAGGAACAGGTGTTTAATACCAGAAAGGAGAAAACACAAAAAATAGTCAATCAAAAACACACTCAGGACGTAATTCAAAAAACAGTGCGCATACTCTTGTTCCTACTCCTGAGAAAGTCCAAGGCGCAAATCGCCATAAACGCACTCACCAGCAGGCAGCATGAGCCTGGCGCCGTGGAGACAAAACAAAGACGTGAAGCAGGAAACATAAAGCCAAAGTCCGGGATGGCATACTCTACAAACACGCCACACGAACCAACGCCAAAGTATGAGGGAGAAGAACTCAAATACTCACCAGATCGGCTGGATTAAATAACCAAAGCGAAATGAGTGAATAACCTAATAAACCAACGGCGAAACAGAACTAAATCATACCCAGCTGAAGGAAATCAAGAGCGAAAGCAAACATGCAATCTATTTCACCGGTGAGCTACTAGGAATAGGGAACACGAAGTGTACACACAAACCCGGAAGTAGGAGCAATCTAATCGGGACGTGACCTACTAGGGAGGGCACACGAAGTGTAGATGTGAAACCTGAAAGTGGGGAGCAAGCTAACGGGGAAGTGCACAACTACGCAAAACCTGACGTGAGCTAATACACACAAAGGGAGGACACTGAAAACGTGATCCCCAAGACAGACTTACCTCCCAGACTCAGAACTCTGGGGTGGTAACTGCAGCTCATAAGACACTGGATTAATTTTGGCTAACATGAGGAATGGACCAACATACTGGGGAGACAATATAGGACAGGGGAGGGTCAAACGCTAGTCCCTTGTGGATAGCCATACCCTGTCACCCTCCTTCATGGGGGGTCCCTTCCTCCTTTGCTGGTTAGCCTGATTTTCAAAGCGCCAAACTGCCTGCTGTACTAAGGTGTGTGCTCCTTCCCATACCTGTTTCACCCTATGAAACCAGTCGTCCACCCCAGGTGCCTCTGATGGTTCTGTGTTCCAAGGACACAGTGGGTGTTGACGCCCCAGCACACACTCAAAAGGCATAAGGCCCATGGATGAATGACGCAACGAGTTCTGCGCATACTCTGCCCTTCCAAGGAGGTCTGCCCAGTCTGCTGGCTATGGCAGTATGCCCTGAGGAACCTGCTGAGCTCTTGAATGGCCCGCTCTGCCTGACCATTGGACTGGGGTGGTATCCCGAGGTCAGCCAGACTGTGGTCCCCAGGTGCTTCTTGAAAGCCTTCCACACTCAAGAGATGAACAGGGGACCCCAGTCAGACAGGATCTCCTCAGGGATGCCAAAATACCGGAACACACACTGGAACAGTGCCTCCATCACCTGGAGAGCAGACGGGAGAGAATGAAATGGCATGAAGCAGCACCTCTTTGAGAACCTGTCCACCACCACCAAAATCACTGTGTAGCCCTTTGACTCCAGCAGATCCGTGACAAAGTGAACAGTGATGTGTGAACACAGTCTGTCAGGAATTGGCAGGGGCATTAATTTCCCGGCAGGTAAGTGATGTGAGCTTTTAGTGGTTGCACAGACTGAACAAGACAAGATGGCCTCATGCACTCCTTTCTATAATGAGGGCCACCAATACTTTCTGGAGATTAACTCCTGAGTTCGAGTTATACCAGGGTGGCCGGTAGCTGGATTAGTGTGGGCCCATTCTGTCACACCCGGTCTGAATCGCTCCAGTACATAGACCTTCTGAGGAGGACAACCAGGAGGGCCCGGAGCACCCCGGGTCTCTCTGGCCATCTCCTCATCCAGCCCCCACGCAATCGGGGTGACCAGAACCAAGGGTGGTAGGATGGGCTCAGGCTCCTTTGAGGTCTCTGGGTAGTCAAATTGGCATGAGAGCGCATCTGCCTTGACACTGTCCTTACCTGGGCAATACGTAATTGAGAAGTTGAACCTCACAAAGAACAAAGTCCACCGAGCTTGGCAAGTGTTCAATCGTCTCGCTTGCCGGATATATTCAAAGTTTTGGTGGTCGGTGAGCACCACAAAGGGATGTCGCACTCCTTCCAAGAGGTGGCACCATTCTTCCGAGGCCACCTTGACAGCTCGCAATTACCAATGTCATAATTTCTTTCTGCCTCCATCAGTTCTTGTGAAGAGAAGGCGCAGGGATGTATATGGCCAGAATGTAATTGGGACATGACCGCCCCCAACCCCACCTCCGAGGCATCAACCTTGATAGTATACGGCTTGTCTGGGTCAGGTAACCTTAAAAAAGGAGCCGTGGTAAATTTGTTTTTTAATGATTGGAACGCCTCTTGGGCCTTGGGTGTAAAGCACACCTTTTTGGGTTTACCTCAAAGGAGGGATGTAAGGGGGTGGCCACCGTACTATAGTTCTTGATGAACCTGCGGTAATAATTGGCGAACCCCAGGAACTGCTGCAGTTTCTTCACCGATTTAGGCTCTGGCCACTCAGACACTACGTGCACCTTAGCATCTTCCATGGACATACCCCTGGCACTGAGTTGGTAACCAAGAAAGAAGACCTCCGTTTGGTAGAACTCACACTTCTCGGCTTTCACGTACAACTGGTGCTCAAGCAGGTGTTTGAGCACACACCGGACATGACCCATGTGATCCACACGGGACTTTGAGGAAATTAGTATATCGTCAATATACACTACAACAAATCTGTCTAACATGTCTCTTAGGACATTGTTGACAAATCTCTGAAAAACAGAGGAGCATTGGCTAGCCCGTACGGCATCACATGGTACTGGTAATGACCAGACGCGGTGCTGAAGGTGGTCTTCCACTCACCCCCTGCTCGAATACGCACCAAGTTGTACGCACTCTGGAGGTCCAGCTTCGTGAAAACTGTAGCCCCCCAGAGCCGCTCGATGGTGGCTGGGATCAAGGGAAGAGGGTGGATATACTTCACCGTGACGTCATTGAGCCCACGGTAGTCAATGCAGGGCCGGAGTCCGCCATCCTTCTTTTTCACAACGAAAAAACTGGTGGAAGCAGGGGACCTTGATTTGCTAATATACCCCTGCCGGAGGGCCTCGGCCACATACTCCTCCATTGCCCGATTCTCCGGCTCGGACAACAGATAAATACGCGACCGTGGAGGTTTTTTATAAATGAGTATTATAAATATTAGAGAGTAAAAGTTGTTAACTATCAATACAAAATACTCAATACTTAAGTTCAGCAAAGAAGTACAGTTACTCAAGTACTACAACCCACTTCTACATATCTGACTTGTGCAAATACATTGTGACTGTGAATGTATTTCTGCTGACTAGCAAAAGAAAATCTGAAGGCAGGTCTGTGTTTGCAGATGCAGTTCTCCCTTTCCAACTCCAGTGGAAATAACAAAAATTACATCATTGAGCCAGAAAGACATCAAGATAAGTAGTAAATGGTTGTATCTATTTAGTAATAAGTCTTCTCTAGGGTTGGTGAAGTGGTAGTAGTAGTTTTGGAGAATTTTCATGTACTACTCTAGCAGGACACTAGCAGCACTCACTGGGATACCTCCTTCATTTTGAATGATAGTGCACATCGACTTTGTGTCAGAGTTGTAGCTCACATATGATATTTGGAGGGGCAGGGATATGGGATTCACTTGCCATTATTTTAAGCCTTTGGATCTCATGACATTAGCTTATAGTGTGCAATTCCTGATCTACGCACCTCACATAATTCATTGTGCTTCCTGAAGCCAGCCAAGTCATTAGGGGTTCATAATAGGGCCAAGCTATTATCCACCCACAGTGTTTAAACTACAAAGATCTGCTGAAGTAGAAGGAAAGGAGGAAATGGCAGATAAGTCTCCTAATTGGCACATTTAAAATAAAGCATCAATATGTGTGTAAATATATTTGAACTGTGAACTTTGTTCCTGTGTGGTTAGTTTGTTTCTTTTTTCTATATCTTCTGCCCTTTGTCCATTAAGTGCCTGAAGAACAATAACGACTACATTGCTTCCTGTAATCGAGTGGCTGCTTGCAACTAAAGAAACTAAGCAAAAAATTTTGACAGAAAATTAACAACTTTCAAATATCAATTACGTTGATCTCGTAAAGTCCTAAATAGGATAGCGTACAATAAATACCAGGGAGAGATCTGCTGCTTTTAATTAACATAGCAGCACTACGGATAGAGGTTTGTAGTTTTAGATAAATCAGCAATGACATCCCCAATCTGCCTCTTTATTAGAGAGGACACCAACGCCGTGCCCTGACAAACTGTGTGATGCTACCACCATCATAAAGCACAACCCTGGAGACAATTGGATTTAGAGGGAGCACATTTGTTTTGGTTTCGTCACTGACTCTGACAGCTTTAGTGCGGTTGTGAATGAGGCCTGGTGTGATTTGCAGCTCTGATGTTGGATCGGAAAACACCACACAAGGTTGAACATCAGACTTTAATTGGACTTAGCCCTGTAGCAAACTGGCACACGGAGAATGGATCCAATCGATGAACATCTTTAAGATGGTTGAGGTTGAATAGTAACATACATGCTCTGCAAAGGAGATGCATAGTAGCCATTACACAGAAAAGAACCACAAGTTTCAGCTGGTCGAGTTTTAGACATTACACTGAGAACATTTTAGGTTTAAAAATGAACCAAAGTGACACTGCAGCTCATTTACACACCCAAATGCACACAGAAGTACTGCTCGGATTTTCTGCAGCCCAATGGTTTAATGGGTAAATATGAAGGTTTGCTCAGGCAGAGAAAGAAGCACATCAATGCCTTCCTGTAAACATGAAGATCCATGCACAGACCTTATGAAAGTGAGCGATAATTTGTCATGGTGAATACACCGTACCACAGAATGCACCACAATTAAATGTGATCTATGCATTTAACGCATTCGTGTCAAAGCATTGAGGGCTGCTCACCTGGGACAGTGTTTGGGCAACTTAGTTGTCCCTTTATAGGTACGGGCTTTGAACCATCAACAGTCTGATCACAAGAGCAATTCCTGAACAACTACACTACCACTGCCATCACTACCACTCATCACACAGCACTGGCAGTTGAGGCAGTCTTTGGTTTTTTTTTTTTTTTTTACTGAGAGCTCCTTATAGCATTTAATTCAAGAACCTCAAATATAGGCTATAGGCTTTTTTGAGATTTGCAATGTTCTCAGCTTCAGCATGACTAGTGTGTGCATGTGTGTAGTAAAATACACAAATGCAAGTACATTAAAACTAAATAATCTCCAAAGCTTCTATGTTGCACAGCGTATGTAATGGTTTAACCTATTAGCATTATGCTGCAGATACATTGTTTACACTGTTACATGGTCAGTTGAAAGTCAAAGTGTGCTAAAATGTTTATGCCAGTGTAGTACATGAGCCATGGCATGACACCTCCTAAAACTCCCAAATTCAATCAGCGCTGTTCAACAGACAATGCAAAGGCAGGTTTAGAAAGGTCACATCATTAAGAGCAATACCATGGAAGTGGGAAATGTTTGTGCTGTACACAAAATTTGGCTCTGTCAGATCTCTAATGAAAACTGAAAAGGTGAGAAATGAGATTTTTACATGCGTATTGCTTTACAGCCTCCTTCTTCATTTATGGCCTTTTCTGAGCTGATTCGAGGAGGAATGGTGGAGCAGGCTATATACTGTACATACACACATAAATAGATACATACATACATGACCCATAGGTCACAGTGTGTTTGCAGTCTTGTTATTGCATTCTGATTGAGCACGTTCCACTATTAGTTTAAAAGGTCGCCTTTAAGATTGAGTGTCATAGGTTGAAATTTGAAGGCTCAATTTGTGCTTTATTCAGTGTTAGCCACAAGAGCCAAAGCCCCATGTAAATGTCATTTGTCAAGTCTATACTAAGAGTTCACATTGAATGTCTACAGCGGACTTCATTATTACCTTTTGCATAGCTTATATGCATTTACATGGTAAGTTGTAGCTTTTTTGCTACTTTAATGCACCAGGTCTATGAAATAAAGGCCAGGAATTGGCTTAAGGAAACTGTGCTGCCTTTCACTATCTATAAATATTAGTATCTGCCTTTCAGAATCTATATTATTACTTTAAACGCCAAATAATGTAATTGCTGCTTTTTAAAATGCTGACCTTCTTAAATTTCCGTTCTCCACAGAAAGACAAGTTGATGGTGCAACACACTGCCATAATAGAGTACATCCTCACTTCCTCCATCACCATCTAGTATGCTGCTGCCACTGCTAAGGACAAGAGCAGACTGCAGCGCATCATTCGCTCCACCGAGAAGACGAACAGCTACAACCTTCCACCTCTACAGGACCTGTACGAGTCCAGGATGTGAAGGATCGTGGTCGCTCCCTCTCACCCTGGACACGCACTCTTTCAGACTTACTGCTCTGGCACAAGGTTGGAGCCAATTAAAACCAAAACCTCACACCATAAGGCAAGCTTTTTCCCCACTGCAACTGGCCTCATCAATAAGGCCAGAGACCACAACTGACTCTTCTCTCCCACCCTGTACTGCATTTTTGCACATCTATATAGTCATATCATGATTCTCATTCTATAATCATTGCACTGTTGCACATCTTTACCTGTCTTGTACATAAAAGCACACTTTTGCTCTTAATGTCTTAGCACCAACCACCAAAGCAAATTCCTTATATGTGATAACGTACAAGGAATTTCATTCTGAGTCTGTATGGATAAGAAAGAAGCAAAACATTTGACTTTAACTCCTTTGACAAAACATATAAACCCAAGTGTGCTGAACCATTGTTCTGCTAAATGTATTGTTGCCATTTTGAAACATATGAAATAAACACCATTAGTTTAATAGGCTATATTTTTTCAGACAGACCTGCTCATATATACCTGCTCGAACAAGGATATTATAGTGCTGACATGACTGATACTCTGACCTCTCCTCCCCATTAATCTTGTACACTTGGAGGCACCCTTTGAGAGATGGCATTGAGGGCCCTATATAATTTTCACTTCGCCCACCCTACTGTTTCTTTAATAAATATCTGTAGAACGGGCATTGAGCCTGCCCTCTCTCTTGCTGAGGTTATGGCAAGGAAAGCAAATTATGACCACGCAATGAGATGGAACCATGGCCTTTTCCCCATGCAGCCATCTGATGGCCTTTTGACCCTCCATCTACTGAGCCATGGGCCATGAGGAGTGGCTGGTAAAGTAAATAAAATAAATTATCCAGTTGATATAAAAGTAAATCTGTAGACTGTAATGGCATGAGGTGGCATTACATGAAAAATGGTTTATTCAGAACTGCCTTGCTCGGCTAGTAAATCTTAATGACTTAACCTCTGTTCTCATCAAATCTGCCATCAAAATTCTCATTTGCATTGTGATCACACATAGATGTTAATCATTAATTTTTAGGTTTCCCACACCATTACTTACTTACTATACTTACTATGGAGTCAGCCATCCCATACAGCACTGTCAAGGCACTTCATCATAATTTTAAATCATAGTTTGAAATTTGAGAGAGAGGAGAGTTCATGTATCACAAAAATTGAATAATTACTTAATGAGATGGCCTCATCACTCACCCCACGCCAAAGGGAGCAGTAGGTGAGGCAGTGCAGGAAGCAGGACAGTTGGGGCACTGTGTGTGTCATCAGGGTTAATCACACGCACCCTGGCTGTCCATCCCACACCTTCAGGGACATTGCAATTGGCTCTGTGATTTAAAGAGGCCGGTATCAGATTCCACTTAATACAAAGCATGTTAGACACTGAGGGGTGAAGAACTAGAGCACAGGGCTGATTCATTCATTACCCAAACCGCTTAATCCCAACTGAGGTTGCGGCGGGGCCGGAGCTATGGGTGCAAGGCGGGGACCAACCCTGGGCAGGCGCCAACGCACCGCAGGGCACACACACAATCACATTCCCATTCACACCTCAACGGGGCCAACTGGACAGGGCTGATGTCTGGGTAAAATAAAAATATTATTTTTATATATTTTCTCATATGTCCTTTGTATGAAATGACACATAAGAAGGCTGTATTATGTTTATTCTCGACTGTACAGAATTTACAGATTTAACACAGAGAGACTACTGATACTGGGGATTAATTTGAATACTGCATGTGACACTAATTAAAAGGAATAAGCCAACTATAACACTGTAAAATAATTACACCATTTGTGAAAAACAGTTGTTGAAACCAAATGCAACTGGTTTCAAAAGCAATGCTAAGGCTTCTACTGCCATCTTGTGGTATTCATGAAGTTTAACAACGATAAATATGTCCTTCTTAAATATGCACAAATATTTATGATGTTGTGCTGCTCTCCTCTATTACATATATTTATTGTAAATATTTAAAATTTATAAAATACAAGTGCAATAAGATAAACAGCCAGTTCAGTGCACTTGGGTCTCAGACTCTGTTCATGTGTGCTGACAGACCGCCAGTGTACCTCACACTCTGGTGCTGATTCTTTGGGCTGCTGTCATGGTACAATGCAAGCTGACAGACCAGTATTGTGGGAGATGCACACACACAACACACACACACACCTCACATTTTGGTGAAAGTTCAAACTCCTCAGGGAGCGGTGGGCTGTTTACTTTTAAAGTTTGCCATGCTTCAGCGAGCCTCTTGCGCCTGTCTGCTCACATTTCAGCCTCTTCTTATCTTCCGTTTGCCTGCCCAAGCTGCTTTCCGGCCCTCAAAGCCCAGAGCACTGAGATCATCCTTTTAAGCTGTTTACCACCATTTATGGTCCCGGTTTGAGCACTAAATGAAGGTACTTCCACAGAACCCAATCAGTTACATACTTGTAAACATGATTTTAGCTATGGTTTGAGATGATGGATAAGGGTAAGGTACCTGGAGGATGAAGAATGGTTAATTACCCTATCAAGCTTTCCAGTTCAGGCGCAAGGGCTGTAATATGAAAGAAAAGGAAGTTTTGTTCTCGCTAAAGCATATGCACCTTATAAAATCCAGGTTGTTCTCAGTAAAACAGGTAATGTGTCCTGTGTTAAAGAGTGACACCCTGCTCTCCATCTCATATTTCTTATTCTTTTCAATGTTTAAGAGAAATGACAGAACTTTTTAATGGATTCAACAGTCATTTATTTCTATTATCTTCCCACACTTAAACCTAGTCCTTAACCATTTTCAGATCATAATCCATACCATAAACATAATCTACCTTTAATTTGTACAATAATTTTATCTTAACCCTACACACAGCCTTATTCTAATAATATTCTAATCATCTAATTTTAATCCCAAAACATAATCTAATACTAATCCTAACCATGTTCTAATCCTAATCATTGCCTTCATCTAACCGTATTTCTATCCTAGTATTAACCCAAAACATAACCATAATATAATGCTAACCCTATACCATACAATAATCACTCAGAACCACAGCCATTTTATTCTAATCCTAACCATGATTTAATCTAATTGCAATCCCAATCCTTACCCTAATCTAAATCTAACTAATTATTATCCCATTCTAATCACAATCCTAAATTAACTTGTGCTTGTATGTACATGAACAGTGTACACCTAAAAATGAATCCTATGATTATTATCTTTTGTGGTTGACGGTGGTGGTCTAGTGGTTAAGATACTCTCCTCTGGACCAAGAAGTCATGAGTTCGAAATCTACCTCCAGCACTACCACCACTGGTTGCTCCAGGGAGACTGTTCCAGTAATTAGGAAATGGAAATTGCTCCGGTGGTGTCTGCTAAATGTCACAAATGTAAATGTACATGGGAAACGTGGGACCACAGCAGCTAATATTTATTGTGTAAGTGGTACCAATCAAGGTGTATACATAAGAACATATTTTTGGAAAATATATCCCAGCAAGTCATTGGTACAACTGTAGTAATAACAGTCAGTGTGGCTCTACATATGTAAGTAACCCTTTAGTATGTGAAGAATGTCAGAGGCTTGATTTTCAGGAGTGCAAAAAGTCTATACAGGAAGGGATGCTTACTTGGTAGAAAGACCTCCAAATTATTTAAATAAGTAAATAAGAACATTTTTATTTTAATCATTTTTTTTTAAATCTCCAATTGTGCTATTTATTTAAGATGGTTTGAAAACCTGGACATCAGAACAATGAGTGAATGAGTGAGCGTGTCCAAATACTCTAACTAGTCCTGCGACTCTAACCAACAGACTTCCGGTACTGTTTGTGATTTGGGACACAGCGCAATCCTCACCCATGCGCGCGCGGCACGCCGGGAATGCGCGTTCCCGAGCCGAACGCCATCTTTAAACCCCAGTACAAGCTTCCGTTTAGCGCCAGGACGCACGACGACAGACAGTTCTGGCGTTCAACGTTAACGGTTTACACCGTCGCTTTTAAAAAAACAATTTATTGCTGCACAGAGACCGCCGCGTCCGACGCACGCTAGCGGGATTTGTTCGGCGTGTCGGACCGTTCCTTTGTTCGCTGACATCAACAAAACAGGCGGAAAATAACACGACGGAGCGGCCGCGGCGTCGTGCGAGCGAGGCGCCGTTTATGTAACCGCCGATATTCGCCTCTCCTCCGCCCGCCTGGCTTTCTTCCCCCACTTCGAAGTGCGCGGCTCAATCAAGCCCCCCGTTGTCGTGCTTCTCTCCCGGAGATGAGCCGAAGATGTCGGTTTCGGGACTGAAGGCCGAGCTCAAGTTTCTGGAGTCCATCTTCGACCCGAACCACGAGCGGTTCCGAATCATCGACTGGAAGCCGGACGAGCTGAGTTGCCAGTTTAATGTGACCGGGGAGAAGCTGCTCATTATCCACTGCAACATCACGGTGAGCGCGCGGCCCTCGCGGGGACGGCTAGCCATAGCACGCGCGCTATTGAGCGGAGCCCCGCTCGAGCTATAAGTCCCCGTTTACCTGCCGCGGTAGCTTCTCTGAGGCTGACTTGACGCTAAAAGCACCCCGTTTGCTTCCAGTCATTGTTAGCCGTGATGGTATATATATATATAGTAGAGGAAAGTGGACTAGCTTTGCTGGCTAACTCGAGCTAAAGCTAGCCGTTTAGCTTAGCAGGCTAATGCTACTTAGCCGGACCCACAGATGAAGTATGTTTACCCGGATAACTAAAGCCAAATGTACGAATAGAAAAAGGAATGAAACTTTATACGTGACTTATATTTCGCAGTCCTTACCTTGGAGTCTAATTTAGCACTTCGAATTATGTTTAACAATTTATTTTCGTAATCTTTAAACCGATGAATTGAACGCCATGGTAGAAGTCCAGTTCCGAACAGTGATGTGTGTATACATAGAGTGCCTGAAGCTTTTACTTAACCAACAGTGATATTCCTAATATTCCAAAATAAATTCTAAGAAAATGACTTCGGTTAAAGGGTCCCAGTGGTATACTACTCGAGTAAACGTACGGATGGTTAGTTGTTACAAGAAATATTTGATGCAAAGTCTTAAAGTTAAGTGTTTTCCTTTGATTGTCTTCAAAACATGATCACGTCTCAGATTCCTTTATTTCCAAAATGATGAGGACCAGTCTGTGGCACAAATCGGTCACATTGGCAAGGAAGAACACAAACATGTTTGGGCCTGTTGTACCAGTTCAAGGTTTAGGATTTAGCACTGTCAGTCACTTAAAAGCCTGCAGGTGGTGATATCACCCTTCAGTAGCAATTTTCTAAAGAGCAAAATGTGTTTATTTCTGTTATTGCAGGCAAAAATAGGGGTAATAAGATCAACCCATGATAATTATTAGTTGCACTAACAAAGTACACTACTATACATTGTCGCTGTGTTGGGATCGATTGGATGTGTTTTCAACATATCTAACTGTCAGCACTATCTACCAGACAGCTAGTTGGATTTGGCTTATTACTTACCTCTTTAACCCAGTTGTCGGGTGTCCCAGAAACCCACTCGTCGTTTTCCACATGGTACAAGAAGTGTTAATGGTGGTAGGTCAGGACAATGACATCTGCCAGGCAAATTTCAGGGATGTAAACCCACAATCCTCTGACCGCTGGCATGGGACATCGCACAACTGTGGCTGGGGCTCAGCCTCTCTGTAGTTGTTATACATTGGTGCATGTCATGTTATGCTCCTGAGTATATTGAGGTGTAATTTCTAGTATTTGCAATTATATTGTCTGTTTTTATTGTAAAATTTGGATGGTATGCTTGGTGTTGATGCCAGCACAGCAGATTGGGACAGTTTACTTGCCAACTTGGCAGCTTAGCTCATTTTATCTTATTAATAAAATAGCTAGTTCATTATTTATTTGAAAAGGTCGTAATCATCTTAAATCCTGCCCAGTACCATTTTCCACATACTAATGACAAAGCTAATACTACTGATATCATGCTTCTCCAGTTATCCATCTGAAGGTGCTTCTTTTAACTGCCAAAATACAAACACAGTTTCCAATACTTTTAGTAAAATGATAGAAATTAATTCTCACAATGAATCATGCTAATAATAACTTTGTTTACTTGCTTGTTCTACAGGAATCATATCCTTCAACACCCCCAATATGGTTTGTGGACTCCGATGATCCGAGCCTGACTCAGATACTGGAACGCCTCGAAGATGTAAGAAAAGGAAGCACACTGGTAAGACTCTTGCCGTTTCCTTACACTTAATAAGGCAGTTGGCATTTTAGTTTGGTCAGTGGAGTTAGCAGCAGTTTGTCAGGTCGTAGCTTGAGTTAGACATATTTCGTGTGTTTCATTCGGACTCTAATGAGCTCACACTGGGATGGCAGAGAGCATCATTTCTGGTTGTGTTCATCAAAGGCTGGCATACTGGCCATAAAAATGTTTCCCTGTCACATGACTTGTTGGACAGATGTCTGTAGTAGAAGTAGGTTTACACCTGTAGTAGCTTATCTTTAGTTATTCCCATGACCCACATGCTTTCTATGATAGTGTAGTAGAGACAAGTTTAGCCTCTTTTTAAATTTATTTTATACAGATTTGCACTTTCCACAGCATTAACTATTTTTCGGACAGGTCACAAATCACTTTTCTTTCCACCTGTCTGTCTCCGTGTGCAGTCTAAAGAGACAGAACCGCTCCAGTCAGCATGAAAGCACATTTACTTTGACTTTGAATAAGGGGAAAAACTGTCTGCCTCTTTGTCCCTTCATCATGGCTACAATGCAGAGAGCTTATAATCTAGAGCTATGTTCAAACATTAAAGGAGTGGTGTGAGTAAGCAGTCACCTTGCTTCTGGTTGGCTTTTATTGTACTATATTTAGTTTAAACCCATTAAGCTAAATGGTATTTTATATATGAAAACAGTTGGACTTTGAGACAGACTGATTTGTTTCAGAAAGTTTTTTGGGGTTTACTTTAGTACATGTGCAAATTTTACCCAAAATAACAGATTAAAAATGTTTGACAGTTAAATCTAGTTTGGGTTAAGCTACCGCTTTTACCTCTCTCAGTTCTTGAACAGGGTTGCCAATGTTGTTTAAAAGAGCAGTAAGTTGGGCATTTGTGCTACCCCTTCCCCGCTGGTTTCATGTTTGCTTGATCAGGGTGGCGTATATGTTACATGCAAGTGAAATTCTATCTGTTGTGATCTTCATATTCTCCGTCATCATGCTAAACCTGTTCAAGCCTTTAGTATGTAATGATCATTGTATTCATTAGCTCCTTAAATTGACCTGAGCCCAGTGCATTGATAGCTTTTTTTGTACTGAGCTTTTATGCTTTAATTTCTTTTGTTTTGCTCCGCCAGCTCCTGCAGCAGCTGAAGAGGCTGATATGCGATCTTTGTCGGCTCTATAATCTTCCCCAGCACCCCGATGTGGAAATGCTCGACCAGCCGCTGCCTGCTGGTCCTGTCACCCAGGACAGAAAGGTGCCTTTCTGATACTGACAACTAACAGTGTAATGGTTCTGAAATCACACTGAAAACCGATACAATTGTTATATCCGCCTGCCCTCGCATCAACACCACCCGGTTCTGCCGACTTCTTTGCATTTTCTATAGCCTTTAAATGAAGTAATGGATGTTAAGCCAAACCTGTAGCCTGCAGAGTCATAAATACAAAGATGAACACTGTTAGAGCCATTTTGTGTTGCATGAACGTTGAATATTTGGATTTAATATTTCATGACTATTTGTAGTAGAAATTAGAGCTATAATTCTAATTTGAATCTTTCTGGAACTTTCTATATGAACTTTCTATACAGTGTTACGTAACAGTTATATTAATACGTATACATGTTAAATGCAGTAGTACGTAACAACAGAAGTAATATGTGGTTGCCTTACGTGCCGTAATCTGATTGGTTCCTGAAATATACAGTATATAAAGAAGTAAGAGCATAGACAGACGGTAGAAGTGAGTTGAAGCCAAGAACTCTTTTGACCGTCACGTAAAGTCTTTGTAGTTGTAAGAATTCATCCTTTGCTTGTAAAAGGCTAAGCTGTATTAAAGATAAAGACATCAAAAGAAAAGACTGGATTCGAGACTCATTTCAGATGCGTGTTGTGTGAAAAGAATCTTCGGAGTTCGAGGCTAGTGAGACGGCGTGAGCTGCACTCACAAATACATCTCCCAGTTTTAAATCATTTTAAATAAGGTTGTTTCTCATGCAGTATAGAAAGACCAGGGGGTGCGGTATCTCCTTAGTATCCCCACTTGTCATGTTCCTGAGGCAAGTTGTATATTTCATTGGTGATTTAATAAAACCCAGAATAATTTTCCTGATTTTTGGTATGCACCAAACAAGCCCTAACGGGCCCTGAAACAAACTGTTACTCGCATATTGACAGTATTTTCACGAAGGGTGTAAATGTAATTCATTTTTAATCTGAACATGACATATGGCTATGATGATGTTTTATCACAGCAGTCTTAAAGTAATTATATGCATTATTTTTTAATTATTATTTTTCTTTCAGCATGGAACCACAGATGAGGTCACTTCAGAAGAGGAAGAGGAGGAAGAGATGGGAGAGGTGTGGTTTCTTTCCTCATATTATATTAAAGTAGTTTAGGTACATCACCAGCCAATAGCTTTTGAAAATTGTTCTTGAGTTTAAATTGAACTTTAGTAGTTAAAGCTATTATCTGACATTCCACCATAAAAGAATAAGGACGATTTTGACATGTACGAATATTCTGACCTGTACGTTTGTCTGACCTAACCCTATTGTAATGATTTGGAATGAGAATAATGGAAAGGTCCAGGGCCTCAAAGCTCAATAGTACAGATCATTTATTGTGGTCACTGAGTAAAACTGTTAAGGTTGTTGTTTTTTTTGGTATCTAAATTTGGTGGTGATATTTACCAACAATTCAGTTACTGTGCCTTTAAGTAGAATTGTTTGTTACAGTTGCTTAACTGCTCTCCTACACCAGCACATAAGTGAATTGTGGTTCAGTTGGGCTGCAGCTTCAACCCTGACATGTCTTAGTGACTTGCATAAGATAGATGGTTGCTTTCTTCAATTTATTCTTTCTTTATTAAAATCCTAATCTCAGGCTTTTTTGAAAGGTTAAGGAACAATGGTTTAGTTTAGTAATGGCTTTGTTTTAAGCAGAGTCGGAACCCCTCACCACAGTCAGTGCACAGTTAGTCTAACACAGGTTTGCTGTTCTGCATTGTTAAAACCCTGTGTGTACTAGAGCATTTGCATTGTGTACATGGCTGTAATTCATGTGCCTTGTAATTAACTGTCAGTGCCCTGATCTCTTCCTCCTTGCGTGTTGTGGTTTGGTGCCCGTCAGCAGGACATAGAGGACCTGGATCATTATGAGATGAAGGAAGAGGAACCTGTGGATGGGAAGAAGTCTGAGGATGATGGGATAGAGAAGGAGAACCTGGCCATCCTGGAGAAGATCCGCAAGAACCAGAGACAGGACCACTTGAACGTAAGTGCTCATTCGGTAAGGTGACTTTCTTATGTTCTGGGGGGGTCTAAGGGGTCATGCTGTGATGTTTGATATTGATTTAATTCTGTTTGTGTTGATGCATAGCTTGAATTTGCCTGAGTTTGAATTTGCCTATCCAAAGACTCATCAGTCTGTGAAGTCCTAAATCTGTAACACATTTGGCTCATAGAACTCCCCTGTTGTTTTGAAAGCAGCATTACAAATTCTACCTTTATTATAGTGAAAGTGAGATTATTTGTCATAGTGAACACGCTGCACACAGTGCGCCACAACGAAATGTGACCTCTGCATTTAACCCATCTGTGAAGGAGCAGTGGGCAGCTAACAAGGTCAGCGCCCTTCATGAAGAACCTGAGATGCTTTTCACTGAAGTGCTGAAGGAGTGCTTGCATTAATGCATTTAACATATTTCATTACAAGCTCATAGACCGTGTTTTTGGAAAATACATTTTCAGCCACGAGTTTCCGAACCTGTAGAGGACTTATACATTGTTGTTTTTAGTAATCTTTGGGAGCAGGCACTTAAAAAGGACCTGGAATTTTCACCACTCTAGAATGTCAGCCTTTGCACTGTGTTATGGCTTTTTCTTTCAGACAGTGTTCAGTTGTTTCCATATTTATCAGTGCCATTTTTTTTCCAGGCTGTGCTAAAAATGTGCTGTGAAAATGGAGCATAAGCTGCTTTGAAAAGCTGCTAATGTTGCTTAATGTTTGTAAAGATTAAACTGTTCACTGTTTTATTAGTGTGCCTTTGTTGGTTTAAATGTGTTAGTAACCTGTGTCTTACTGCTTAGTTAGTCTTATTTGTTGTGCTTTTGTTATAGGGAGCTGTGTCCGGCTCAGTCCAAGCATCAGATCGCCTAATGAAGGAACTGCGAGAGATCTACCGATCCCAGAGTTATAAATCAGGTAAATGTGGGATTATAAGTAGGACACTGACAATTTGGTCTGAATATCACAGTATGGGTGGTGCCAATGTGTAGAACCCCTGAGTGGATCATAGGCACACCACTAGGCATGATGTCATCAACAGCAGCTGGCAGTTAACAGGAAATAGAACCGCAAAAACAGCATGAACCCTGCGAATGTATTGGAGCTCTCCATGTTTCTTGTTCTCTCTCGCACATACATACGCACGCACACACACCAGTAGGTTCTTGATGCTGAAGGTTGTCTGTGAGCGTAACAAGGTTGTAAGATTTATACACGGTGTCATACTGTGGTACGGGCGAATGTGAAAACAGTCTAATACCGAATAAGAGTTTCTTATTTTGCATTTTGTTCTGTGCGTTTTGCAGGTATCTATTCAGTGGAGCTTGTTAATGACAGCCTTTACGAGTGGCATGTCAAGTTACGAACGTGAGCTGCAGCTTCTTTCATGACCATATCATTGCATTATAGTCTAGAAATTGAATTCAGCACTTAAAGTACATCTTCTGTGCCTTTATGGACAGGGTTGACCCAGACAGTCCGCTGCACAGTGACCTCCAAGTGCTGAAAGAGAAGGAGGGCATGGACTACATCCTTCTCAATTTCTCTTATAAAGTGAGCCTTTGGACCTTTACACATCTCTGTTCAGTTATATTTGTTTGAATTGACTGATGAGCAACTTTGATTTAAGTGCTTTTCCTTTCTGATCTAACTAACTAAAGCTTTTTGAAGCATGATTCCAACATATTGTTCATGATCACAGTGTAATTACGCATTTTCGCTTTTTCTTCTACAGGATAACTTCCCTTTTGACCCACCATTTGTACGAGTAGTTTCTCCTGTCCTGTCTGGAGGGTGCGTATATGTGAAATATGTCCGACCCCCTTTATTGTCGTTCACTTTTGTGTTGGCATGGGTGTAATGCTGAGGAAAGGTGTGGTTCTTCCTGTCTTATGAAAGCCTGCGAGCTTGAAGCTGAAATCCTATTAGATTTGTGTTGGTATAAGTGTTTTGTTTTCCCAATTACATCAGTACAGTCTATATTGGGTGTGTTCAGTGCATTTGGATGTGCATATGCACATCTTCCATAATGGGTTAAATCACAACGGACCTTTTGTTTTTGACGGTAGATATGTTCTCGGAGGAGGCGCCCTGTGCATGGAGCTACTCACCAAGCAGGTGTGAATCATACCTTTTACGTTTCCTCCCACCTTCTAGTGACTCATTCATCTAATTTGGATTCCTCAGCAATGAGGCACTAACATATATTGAGTCATATAGCCATTGTTTAGCCTTTCCTACCCAGACGCCAGCAGACTGGCAGAACAGGAGCTGTGATGTGTAATAGTGCCGACTGTGTGCTGTTTGTGTCCCAGGGCTGGAGCAGTGCCTATTCCATTGAGTCTGTCATCATGCAGATTAACGCCACTTTAGTCAAAGGAAAAGCCAGAGTGCAGTTTGGAGCCAATAAGGTAAACTCTGTTCTCTCTTGCGGTTCTCTCTCTTTTATTTATTTATTTTTTTTAATTGGATCAGAGATAGTATATTTCCCTGGGGTTGCATTCCTGAGGAACAAAAGAAGGAATTCGGGCAGCAAGGCTGAATGTAGAGTTTTATATTTAAAACAGATTTTTTTTGGTATTTTATTTTTATTTATTTAATGTAGAGCTCACTAATGGCAAAGCCATGAATGTTAGACGCAATGGGAAGTGTATTTTTTCTTTTCCTTAAGTTGTATTGATTTTCTGTAATTTTACCGTCTAGTGTTTGTTTATTGGGTGAGTGACAACTTTCTATTTTAACTCTTTTGAATGTAATTCTTGTTGTTTTTGTGTACTAGAATCAATACAATCTTGCCAGAGCACAGCAGTCGTATAAATCACTGGTGCAGATCCATGAAAAGAATGGTACGTATTACTGTTGTATTAATTCTGCTATCTCGATCTAATGTTGAATCATTAAGTCTGACCAGTATTTCAGAATGTAGGACTATGCCACATTTTCACCAGATTTGAGGACATACATTTTGGTATAGATAATAAGATGCTGGTAATTATGAGCTGTATCATTTTAATCTCAGTTTATCAGAATAGGGCAGTGGTTATAGAGACCTGCTCTGTGAGGTTTTTCTCTGCTCAGTGCATTTTGTGCATATCCATTGTGTTGCATCATTTTTCTGTTTTTAGAATTGTAAGGTAGGTTTGTTTGTTGAAAGTCTTGTGTATATGAATGTCTACACACACACACACACACAATCTGAGTCTCCTCAATCTGCTATAATCTTTATGAAAGCACACTAGCACACATTAATCTTTAGTTGAGCTTTTTGGATGGAAGGCACAAAGACCTACTTGGGTTGCCTCACAAAATGAAACTCCTTGGCGCACTCATTAGTCTAATGCTATAACGTATTGTGATACTTTTCCCACTGGAAATGACAAGTGGTCCCATTGCAGCATGTGTGCTTCTACATTGCACACTTCTGGGTTTGCGTCCAAGATAACAATGACAGGTTGGCGCCCATATTGATATGACAATGAGCAGAACAAGCAACACAACACACTACAAAACCACACAATTATTTTGTTTAATTTTCTTAACAGCACCGGCTCTCGCTCGCAACCTCTGTTTTCCTGAACGCTTTAGCACAGGATAAGGGATCGTTACAAAATGTTTAAATAATTTTTGAGATGTTTTTTGGATGGTAAATAATTTAACATATACTATACATATGGGTGTGCAAGTATAATATTGTATAATATTATAAAACTGTATTTAAGTCAAGTATTTCCTTATGCATAACAGAATCTGTCATTTTAAAGCATTATTTTCTGTTTAAACAAAGACTCGGACTGCATCGGATCTGTATTGGTTTGGCAGATATCCACATGTACAATATCAGTATCATATCGGACATATCGTGGTATCGTACCATGTTTACTTCTTACGAGTGACAAACGCAACCTGCCACAATTCGATCAAATGGCACACAATTTTGTCTGCTGTTGAGTGTCAGTGGTATAAGATATAGCTTAAAAAGCATCAAATCACTGTGCAAGTAACAAACGTTTAATGTGTAGACTTGTCACATATTTGACCCATCAAAAAAAGTGGGCAGTTGTCAGTATTTACAGCTGTGTCTTTATACTTATGTCCTTGGTGTGGTTGTTTTTCCTTAAGGCAAATGGGGTGTGCTTCTTTTTGGCCCTGGATAATAACCACTGGAGCGAGGGTGGAAATTTCATGCTTTGGCCCTTGTTCCTGCTTCCTTCCAGGGCCATGGCAGTGTGACTTATTTACCACTGCATATTTTAAATTCATTACAGTTCTGTATTGCCAATAAGAGAACATTTTTCTGATTTTTGAGTTTTTCAGTGAAGGATTTGTATAAATTAATCACTTGCTAACAGTGGAGTCTGATTTTTGTTTTGCTGGACACTTGTACGCAGCAAAGTGTGCAATTCTGTGTAGTTTATTTGTGCTATTTTTCTCTTCTGGACCTGTCTGTTTGGTCTCTCAATGTCTGTTTGTGTTTAATCCCTACAGGATGGTACACACCACCCAAAGAAGACGGATAAGGAATGCCTACATTTAAACTAGGACAGAATGTCGTGGAGTCAGCAACTGTTCTTTTAAGATTTTTATTTTTTATTTTTGCCCTCCATCATCATTCTCTTGCTAATTGGAGAGCTCCAGCTCTGGACAGGAAGACTTCAGATCTGGGTGTGTTAGGAGAGTTCACGGGTAATACATGTGTTCCTTAAATCTCCAGTCTTGGCTGTTTCTCTGCTCATGTTTTCTGTCCTGTTAGCTCTTCTGCCCTCCTCCCTGCTTTCTCTTGTTGGCTTTTTTTGATGGACAGAGCTGAATTTAAGAATGCCGATTTGTAAAGAGATATCCAGGAGTTGTCCCGTTGCGGACGGAAGTCCTGTCGTCATCTCCAACTGCACGATCTTATATGAATCCTGCAGGATAACTGGCTGATGGATGCTGACCTCACTGCTCGCCCTAAACCTCCCCCCTCCACATGTCTGTAAGGTCAAAACTTTTACCTACAATAAAGAGAGAATGAAACCAAGGAGAAATTATGGAGGAGACTTAATGTGATGGAAAAACTCATGTCTTCTAAGAGGTGGAGTTTAAACACCATTATCGCTCCATATTTTCACTCTCTTCTGATGCTTTTCTAGTCATCACCCTCAAAAAAAACTGCGACTAGATGAGTAGGACTCGATCAATGTAACGTCATGAAAAAGAACTCTGCCTTTGAGGAACTGAAGTTGTCTTGCAGAGGACTGACTGTGGCATCGAGTCCGGAGGACTTCACTGGATTGCTTACGACATGCCTGCACAGCATGGAACTTCCTTACTTCTGCAGATGTATCTCACAAATAGGATAAGGAAAAATTACTTAATGGATATCCTCATGGTGACAAAAATGGAGAAACGTTTTACGTATGCATTATGACTACTGCTGTTTTTTTCTTTCTTTTTTTTTTCTCTCCTTTGTGCAAGTTGAAGTTGCGTCTGACTTTCGTCACTGACCGCAATGATGACCATTCCTCTTTATACAGTGTAATTTTCCTGCTGTGATTATCAGAACACAGTGTCATTATGCCATCGTCACCGTTCCATGAAGCTGTTGTACCTTCTCCCCCTTCCTCTCGGCCACAGCAGTGGTAAAGCTACACTTTGCCCAAACGCAACTAAGAACATAAACCAGTAAGGGTCTTAAACCTAAGTGGTATCCAGAGTTTGTCCTGAGGCATTATCCCCCTTTAAAATATTACACAGTGCTGATGAGCTTAAATAAACGACTCATTTCCCTGAATGGAATCTACAAAAGCAAGATTTAACTTGATTAAAGTTACATCACCCTTAACCATTATGGCCTTAAAGTTCCCCTCTTTAGCATTGCTGTCCACCAAACCTACACACGGGCATGCTATGCCACACACGCAAAAATCAGGCTGCACGTCACAGCAGAAGATATACCTGCTATATTTTCCCGCCTTTCGAAAGGACAAACTTTTTTTGGGATAACAAATTTCATTCACGTTCTCTTTCAGACCCGTCATACGGATGTCCGTGTGCCCTGTCATTCAGATACAGGTGTGCCCCTGAACGTTTCTCCATTTCCTAGAAAACCCTTACTATCTGCATCACTTAAATCAGTCACACTGGTGACTGCTGTGTCCCCTGATATAGAAACCAGGGCCGTTATTTAAAAAGATCTTAACCGTCAGTCAAGCGAGTAGATGTGTTTTGGATCAGAGGGCGACAATGGGGTTGTAAAAAAGGGTTGTGTGTTCCCATATTTCGACCCCGTGACGGTTAGTAAATGTATTCTTAAAGGGATTTGTCCTGGTTGTGTAACATCCTCCTTTAATTACATCTCCACTCGCCAAACTGTCTCGCTGCTTACTATTCTCACAGTAATCTGGTCTCTGAGTGGCCAAAGAGAAGGAGGGGTGTTCATGTATCCCAGTGCTTAAAATACATAGTTTTTGTGTGTTCTGACTGGTTCTGGCCTTGACCAGTTACTGAGCTTTGTTCAGTGACAGTCCTGACATTTTTGATGAGAGGTGAGCTGTTTGTAGCATTCAGTATCTTGCTCCATGTCTCCGACTTGCTTGTTCTGTTCTCGGTGGGAGTTTGACTTAAAGATGGAATTTAGGATGATGTCCTTGTTACAAGATCAAAAGTTTGCGTTTTCCTGTATTAACTGTACAACATACCAATGATTCCAGGTGATACACTCCAACTAAAAAAAAAAAAAAAAAAAAACAAAGAAAAAAATATCGGTATGATCATACACACATGCAGACACTCACAGGTTCGCTAATTTCCACAGCCTGGCCTGGCTCGCCCCCAGCAGAAAGACAGCCAGAAACCCAGAAAGACTGGGACAGATTGATAACTTTTAAGTGTAAGTTGTGCAGTAACTTGAAGCTTCACTTGAACCCGTCAGCAGTTCTGCTTGGTTCATGTCGGGTGGGGGTGGGTGGGGTGCACTGTTAGCATGCGTTGCTTTTCTTTATTTTTTTTTCCCTCCTCATTGTAAGTGTAATTTTGACCATGTACAGTACTATTTGTAAACTTGCATCAAGTTTATGAATAAAGAATTTTAAGAAATAGTTGGTGTGTTTTAAGTCATGGACTAGATCAGGGGTCGGCAACCCACGGCTCTTACATCCTTATGTTGCGGCTCCCTGTGGCTTTGGAAAATAAATGAGTATTCAGTTTAAGTGTGTTATTTTTTTATTTATTAGTTTTTATTATATTGTTTAAATTGTAGTTCGAAATTTGAAACAACCGCAAAGTCTTGAGGTGCGTGTGCAAAGTCGACTAACTAATAACAGAGTCTATGTTACTTAATGCTGCAAGAATTTTCAAGATTTCGAGATTCTGTCACATGCAAGTTATACAAATACAAAATGCAGTGAGATGTATCTTGAACCGTTCCTGACTGCAATTGGGCATAATTTAAAATATAAAATACAATTTAAATTTAAAATAAAATAGTCACAGTACAAACTGAAATTGAAAAGGAGAAAGGTACAAATAACTGTTCTTACATACACACACACACACACACAACCACCCACCCACCTATACATTTATATATGTGTGTGGTTTTTTTTTTTGTGAAAACTATCTCGTTCATTCAGAAAAACAGCGTTTTTTGTTTTTTTTTTTACATGAAAACTGTACCTTGTTAATTCAGAATAACAGAGCAGAATTATTTTTTCTCAAGTGAACGCATTATGCTTCTGTAAAAAACAATATATGCAGTCTTCATTTTAGATGTCAGAAAGGATTTGCGGCTCCCGATGTTTTCTCTTTTGTGGAAACCGGGTCCAAATGGCTCTTTGAGTGTTAGAGGTTGCCGACCTCTGGACTAGATGCTTGTGCAGGTAGTATACTGTATTGCCGTAGAGCTCAATCTTGGCGTATGTAATGGTGCTGTAACTTCTGCTGCTTTAATTTTCTCCACCAGATGGCAGCAGAGTCTCATTTAAAATGTGGTCAAATTCTGATTTTGCTTTACTAGAACTAGTGCAGCTCAGTTTCAAATATTTTGGGATCTGCTCTGATTCCAGACTTATTGGGTTCAGATTCTCAGAACAGGGATAAATGCTGTTCATACACAACTTGGTAGTTTGTATTTAAGTACGTTTATTTACTTTTTGGTTACTTTTTAATGGCCTGTTGTGATTCAGAAACTTGCCCATGATAAATTTATTGCTGATTTACAAAGCATTTTAACTCTGAACTACGAGTTTATTTAGGGCCGTTTCTTAAATTTCCAGACTTCGTTTAATTCCTGATTGAATTCCAGTGGCGTGTAGAAGTTTGGACACCCTTGCTTAACGTTTTAACTGACAAGCTGTACGTCAAAATGCAGAAGGTTGAAGATGACTTTTTCTGCATTTTATACAAGATTACATTTTCCTTTCCATCATTCTCTGCTACTAAATACCACAAATGTAAAGTGGCCTGAAGATATGATCAGTATTTAGTAACACCCCACTAGGCAGCTTGTAAACACTGAAACCAGATATATTTCTTTTCATTCTTACTTGTTGATTTATGACCATTCATCCTTGTAAAAGACTTCTACACAGATTTTCAGTGATTTTTAGGCTGGGGACAGCTAGGGCCATGACAACCTTCTTACACCTCTTAAACTATTCCATGGTGGATTTTGGTTTGTTTCTTACCTTTAGCACAGATGGTGTGATAAATGTTTTCAGAGTTTGCTGGTATTTATTTGAATCCGTTCCTCCTCATTCCAGTGAAATGTTCCCTGTGCCTCTGGCTGCAGCACAAGGCTAAAGCGTAATAGATCCATCCCCAGTGCTTAATTGCTGGAGAGGTATTCATTCCCTAGAATTCAGCACATTCTTCTACATGTGTATTTTGCCCATTGTGGGCAAAAATGTTCTGTTTTGACTTCATCAGTCCACACAACGACTTCTCCAAAATGCATTAGACGTGTTTAGACTTCAGACACTGAATTTCATGGCTGTGACAGGTTTTCTTCTGCTCATTCTACCATGTTCATGTTTTTTCAGGTGTCACTATACAGTACAACACTGCACAACCAATCTGAGTGTCTTCTGCCGTGAAATGTTGCAGTCAAGGCATTTTATTTGTCTTTCTAACAATCCAAGAAGCAGTTCTTCTAGGACATTTTCCTGGTCTTTAAGATATCCACTTGACCCTCACTGTTTCTCCTAACTGCCATTTCTTAACATTATGAACTGAGGAAACTCACTTGTAGCCTTCTCCTGCTTTCTGAGCATTTTATTTTTCAGTATGCTATGGACAGTGTTGGGAAGGTTACATTTAGAATGTATTCCACTACAGAATACAGAATATGTGCCCTGAAATGTAACTTGTAATGTGTTCTGTTAATTACTCAGTGTAACATATTCTGAATACTTTAGATTATTTCCACATTGTCTTGCTTTTTACTACAGTATGAATGTGGCAATAACACCCTTTATATTTTGCTCTCTTTTTTCTTTTAATGTGGAGTCTGCAATGAAGTGTTGTCTGCATTTCCAGGACAGACATGCGTTCCTGCCTGGGCTCTGTTGTGCTGGCTCCAGCTCTGACTCCTCCATTGTATGACTGCGGCAATTTACGTTAAATGGACGTTTACATTAGAATCTTTAGTTGCGTGTTCTCAAGGGCTTCTGGTAATAAGTGGAATTGATGTACTCTATTGGAGAGAGGATAAACATGTGAAACAGAAAAAAACTCATGTAATCCATTATTTTTTAACAATGTAACTATACCTTCTTTATCTATTTAAACTGTAAGTATAGCAGTAACGAAATGCAGTTACCCATAATTTGTAATCTGAATATGTAACGTTATGTATTCCGTTACCCCCAAAACTGGCTGTGGAGTTCAGTAGTATGAAGAGACAAGTTTGAAGGGTTGGAGAATAGTTGATCAGATCTCAGTGTGCTAATTAAGGTCTTAAAAGCATGGTAAAAGTTACCTGAGAACCCTTATGTTAGGATCCTCAAACTTGTTCCTTTCCCTTTCTGTGTGACAATTATACAAAACCAAAATGATATGTGAATCTTGCATTAAATACTCATATTTACTCAGGCAACAGATCTTTATGCCTTTTTGGGATCTGTTTATCTTCTGCTTACTTCAGAATACTCAGTAAAAGACAAGCATGCCCAATGTTTCGCATGTTACTGTATCTAGGAATTGACTCCTTTGGAAACTCTACTGTGTCTGTCTAACATTGATATGTTTGGCAAGAGTAAACACTTCAAAACTGACAAAATACTTGCAATTTCAGTTGAAAATTCAGTTCAGTTGAACCTAAAAATGTCGGAACAAAATTTCCTGGCTTTTCTACACATTTTACCATCTATAATGTAGAAATGTCAAATACAAACTAACTATAAATTTGAAGAAGTAAAACTCATCACTATTTAGTTGGACTGGGCAATTAACTGAAAAATGATTGATAATAATGACATGTAGAACATTTAGTTGAATGAATTCATTCAACTGTCTTCTGTCCCAAGTTAAACACAGATTATAAAAGAATTCATCACAGTTGAGATAAAATAGTAATTGTGATATGTCGTAGTCTCACTACATTATTAATTATAAAGGGTAACACATCTAATTTGGGCTAGTTGGTAGCGTAACTGTTAGGGTGTTCTTCCTGTGTTCAGAAGGTTGCAGGTTTGAATCCCGGACTGGTAAAGGTACCGTCGCCAAGCACTGCTCCCTGGCCACTGCCCATGTGAGCTACCCACTGCTCGTTCATGGATGGGTCAAATGCAGAGGTCACATTTTGTTGTGGTGCAGCTGAGATGTGCTGTGCTGAGGTGTGTTCACAGAAGAGTTGGGGTCAAGACCAACTAAACTGAGACTAAGACCAAGACCAGAGTGTGTCGAGACCGAGACTGTTTTACACCAGAAATAAGTGGAACATGCAAAGCCTAAGCAACATTAATCATGTTTATTCAATATTTCTCTCTTACATATCTATAATGGGGAAATAGCTTCACTGGAAGCAGTTAAACTCAACAAACCACAGTGACAGAACACTCCTCAAGACCAAACTCACTGTTTTATTGGCTTGCAGAGTTGTTATTATGCAGACACATTCTATGGCTTAGTACTGTGAAGAAAAATAAGATTAGCGTCAGTCGACTTCTTTATACATTTGGTATCAATCTAAGTGCAGAACCAAATTATTTGACAATACATTTTTCTTATTTATTTTTCCTTGTTGATTACTCTCTAAGATTATAAAATGGGGGGAAAATCTGGTCATTTGAAAATGAAGAAATAATACATTTTGGGGTAATTTTGAGCTGATTTGGAATCAATTTGGCCCATAAAATGAGCTGCTTTTGGCCTTTTTGGAAGAGAACTACATAATAATTTCACATACAGAGAAGTCAAAGTCCTGTGATTCTGACAGTATGTGTATGGTTTCTGTAAGTTAAGTGGATTCTGAGTTATTAAAAGACTAGTTAATAAATGACGCAAAATGCCTGCATCGGACTCAAAGAGATTTAATAGTAATATTCTCAGGGTTGTGGTCTCGGCTGGTCTCGAAATAAAATCCTGCGTCCTCTTTGTTCTGGTCCACGACAAGACTGTGACCCGACTCAAGTACTACAACACCAGTTCACAATGGCAAATAACTACTCACTTTCAGTACAAGACTTGTCTGAATTTAGAGGTCATTAGTAACTATACTATAATTTATATAATAACTATAACTAATATAAATATTAGTTGTTCCACTGTGGTGACCTACCAGGAAATGCTGGAAGAAGAAGAAGAAGTTAATATTAGTTGAGATCTGTAAATAATGAATTATGTAGTCACTATACTTCCATATTTTGGTAAAATAATCAAAGCACTTGAATTATGTTTTTCTAAAAGGTCTTAAACGATGTTCTACCTATCAATTTCAGCCCCAGTGTCTCATTCTAGATTGCCTGTAGGTTGGACTGATGGGACATGAACGCAGCCCATCTAGAGGTGGTGCTGTGGCCTGAGACGATGAAACTACATTTGAGATCACTGTAATCATATTTCTTTGCTGCAGATCTTGTAAGGCAGACAGATGGATGTGGCGTTCTGTCGCTCCAGGGGGGAGGCTGGCAGTTTAAGACAGAAACCTAGCTTCTCTGCAGAGTTTCTTAAGAAGGTTAATTGCTTGTTATGGAGATCATTCCGGTCTGTGGCTGTGCTGCTTGTGGATGTTATTGACCTTGCGGAGGGACTGAGCATAGCCCTCATTAACTGGTCAAGAATGATCTCTGCTCCAGAGGCCTGGAAAAGCTCGTAAAATAGACAGCCCAAACAGGAGGAGAGAGCAAGTAGTACACCGTACACCTCTGTACTATTACAGGATCTCACAATAATCACCATGTTCTCTTCGCTGTTGTGGTACCCAATAATCACCATGATTCATTATTTTGCCTTCGTTGTCTTTGTAGAGAGACCATTTGTGGCTTAAAACTTTTATTGAGAACATTCTGAGGATTGGGTTCTTGCCAATAGCCCAACTGAAACCCATGCTTTTTTTTCTGGTCACAAATTTGTAGCTTTCTATTTTGGCCACAAGGGGAAGCCATCTCTAAGGTTGTCATTCCCTTTTTTTTTTTTTTTTAACCACAAGGGGGAAACTATTCTTACCATATTTTTTGTCCCTTTAACTCCTTCCACAGTTTGCTCATGGTGATGCCATACATGGCTTAAAATTTAAACTCATTGAGGGGACCTTGGCTATTACATTTCTTGACAATAGTCCATCTGCAACCCTCTTTTTTGTTGCCTACTTTAGCCACAAGGAAGTGTCTACATTTAAGATCTTCATTCCCCATTTTACCCACATTGGTTTATTCTAACATTAATACAGCTAGTGAATTTTAAAGAAGCCGAAGAAGAAGAAGAAGAAGTGTCTTTAAACAGCTATTCTTATTTCACTTTTCTTCCTTTTTTCTCTTTCTAAGTTTTCAGCACACAGCAATTATGTCAATTTCTCCTGGAATTGTCCATCTAGTTACTTCTTCTTCTTCTTTCTACTTTTGGGCACTATACTCCTTCCACAGTTTTGCTGAAGGCTTAAAACTTTCAGCTCATTGAGGAGAAGTTAGATATTACCGCATCTGTCTTTTTACTCTTCCATTTCTTCACTGCAAAAAAGTTGACTTCCCAACAGTAAGGAAAAGTGCCATTACTTCTTGTGGATAATCCATTCCTGATGTGAGCATCCCCAAGTGGCAGGCAGGTGTGAATTGTGCTTGTGGTTGCTACACTTTAGCAGTCTTTGTAGGTCCTCAGTTGTCTAGGACATGATAGTCTTAAGGGCTTGAATAGAAAGCAGGTTGAGCTAACGACCACTTTAGAGTGACAATCCTACTAGAGAATAAACACCTGGAACTCCCCATCAGACTTTCAGAAGTGAAGATGCTTATTGGATGAGCAATAAGTTTCTTCAAGAAATTAAATAAGGAGTCCATTTGCCTTCGATTGAAGCACTTAAGATTACACTTTAGCAACAATTCTTCTTTTCCCCCTTTCTATTAACATAAATTCACCAGCTCATGGTTTTACTGCTATCATCAGCAGAAAAGGCTATAACCAGCCTTTATCATTTCTCATTTTTACCTTTTTCCCTTTACACTTTTTCAGCATTTGCAATTGCTCATCTAGCTAAAATGTGGTTTTGACATAAACAGCGGATGCTTTCCTGTGGTCTACATGGAACCAAATGCCACTGTGAAGTGAAAGTGGCGCCAGCCCTCAGATGAGACGTGCAAATGATCTCCTGACTCTCTGAGCTCATAAAAGATCCCTGAGCATCTTCCTAAAAGAGCAGGCGTGGATGGCCTGCTAATATCACCCACCATCACCCTTTCATATCTGGTATCCTAATCATCCCATATCTCTAATTGGTGAATTCTCTTCTGCCCTTTCAAAACCAGGTGGGAGAAGCATCTTCCAGATGCAGCAGCACATTGCTGCTGGATGAAGTGAGAAACATTAGTTCTGGAAAGTGATTTGATTGTCTAAAGGCTGTCAAAATGTAACCGTTTATTCATTTTGTGTTCATTTCTGGGCAGTAAAACCATGCAAAAAATTCCTGGTACCCCCTCAGCTCTGAGGAGGAACTCTGTCTGCTTTAGTTGTGAGGATTTGTCTTGCTCTCTCTATGTGCATGTTGATGTAAGTCAAGCTTTACAGATTGAAGTATAATTATGGACTACAAAGCACTGTGGATAAGAGTGTCTGCTAAATCCTGTAAATGTAATGTACAGTGTGGTATCAGATGTATTTACTGTGCACCGGTGGAGGGCATCGCCCGTGTCTGTGCCCCGTGAAGCAGCTGGCATCTCCCGATGAGCTCCGTGTGTGGCGCTGCAGCTCCTGCTCACCGCCTCGTTTTTATATCCAGTGTCATCAAATTCAATTTCACTGTGGGACACAAACTAGGCCGTCAGCCAGCAGCTCCTGTATCTGGTGTCGTTAGTGATTTCTGTCCCCGCCGACCAGACGACATGTTTATCCAGAGCTAAGAGTTGCTTCTCATCTCATGGGCTGTTGCATTAAAGCAACACGCCAGATGTGCCACTTGCCACATTGGCCTTCATTTATACTTTAAAAAATTGGCATACAAAGCATATTTAACAACATTATCATGTTACTGATAATTTTATGTTTACTCAAGACAATTCGGTTGGCCATATTATCCAGATTTTTGATGATCATCTGTCAAAAGCTAATGATGCTAACAGTCAATGGATATCAGAAGTAGTGTATATAACAAAATTATAAATATTTCTTAATATTTTTTTTGACAAAACTCTCTTCTGTTTGCCATCTCTAACAGTCCCTCTTACTTAAGGCATTAGCATGATGCTACGTGATTTACTGTGTTGCCGCTGACTCATGATCATTCTCAAACCAAAAAATGGCTAATTTTGTCATCAGACATGTCTCGAGCAACCTTAAAAAAAACACAGAAAAGGTGTTTTTAGGCTGAACACTGTTTAATCATGTTCTCCAGTTTTCCCTTTTTGTTAGCCACATTAGCATTCCTCTAGGTGTGTGTTGGTGTGTGGTCTTGCTGTGAGAATGCAGATTTGTGGACAAACCTAATTCTGTCAGAAGGCTGATAAAAGCTGCGTGACCGTCTTTAGTCTGCACTGAGAGTGTTTGAGGCGTAACAGGAAAGCCAGAGGTGACAGTGTCTCTGAAGCTCTAATATATTTCTTCACTTTTCCTTTTCATTTAAAAATACTCTTTTGAGGAAATGTGTGCTGAGAGGATTCAGCCAGTGGATTTTTAAAAATATGAATGAACTGATAGCAGCCATGTTTAGAGTGGATTATGGAGTAAGAACAGCTCACCAGTTATATATCACCAGATGTAGTCTGCAGTGATAACGGTCATTCCGTCAGGTCTAATAGCCACACGGGCAGCATTAACGTCGCACGTTGGCTGTAGTTCAACACCAGTTTATTCCCATCTCCAGACTGGAACCTCATTTTGCTGCTGTACAAATAAGCAGATCAGCATTTTCAGAGCCGTGTAATTGCAGGAAGCAGCATTCAGAGAAATGACCTTCACAGGCGTTTCAGCGTGTTGCTTTTTCATAAATTTAGTCTAAATGTATTCACGGCTCGCCACCCTGAGCCCAGTGGTGTCATGGGAAGGAGATAGGATGCATATATTACTGTAAAAGGCCAGGCTGGCAATTCAATTCCTCCAGCTTGCAGTCAGTGTAAATATTAATGGGGCATCCATCTGTGTTTCAGGGCACGTTTAGAGCGCTGAGAAGTTTGAAGAGGATCTCTTACGGAAGCCACCCTTCTGAGAATGGCTGTATTTCTTAAACTGACATAAACACTATATGAACAAAAAAGCTCATAAATTAAAAGGTTGCAATTTGACCCCTTTTTTACAAATTGGAAAAAGTACATCTTGTTCCTCTAAATTGGTGAGCATTTAATTTCCATATTTGCATCTACTCTGATATGAAAATAATACAATACACCAAGTCAGAAAATCCTCAGATTTTTATCATTGAAATGTATTTTAGACTTAATTCACTTGTGTTCAGATGTGAAAAACAAGTTGTTTATCATCCAAACAAAATTCAGCATGTATCCCAGTGCTCTTCAGATTGGCACCTTCAGATTGCAATGTAGCAAGTTTTATAGCAAGACACAAACACAATAGCCAAGTAGACCTCATTCACCAAGATGATTCACTGTGTAAAGTATGCACCTAAATGTCGTCCTAAAAAGATAGGCGATACAATAGAATAAGTTCAAGATTAGATTCATGATTCTTTATTTGACCCATACATTGTTACATCAAGTACATCAAGTGAAATAACCTTGGAACCATCCTTAAAACTATGCAAATCAAAGGAAATTAGAAGTTAACAACAGTTTAGGTTTAGGTAACAGGTTAAAAAAAATATCATGTATACTCCATATGCTGTGTGTGTGTATACATATATATATGTATATATATATATATATATATATATATATATATATATATATATATACATATATATATATATATATATATATATATATATATATATATATATATATATATATATATATATATATACATATGTGTGTACTGTATATGTGTGTGTTCTTTAAAGGTTTATACTTAAGACAGTGACTGTACATGTGCATATTACAGTAGAAACTATGTATTTAAAGTACACTGTGCCTTGTTGCAGAATGAACAAATACACATACAGTTCTTTAAAGGCAGGTAGGTCACATTTATTCATAAATAGATATATAAGCATACAAATCTTGTTAAAAGGTAGGTAGAAGGTGTTTGTGTTCTGTTACGCAGGTAGGATGTAATGGTGTCATGTAAGAAGTTAGGGTACGATAGAAGCTCCTCCTGAGTCTCTCTGTTTTTGCCAGAATACTCCTGTATATGTCCTGCAGAGATGGTAGAACAGAGATCTGATGCAGCACTCTGCTGTTTGAATCACTCTCTGTAGTCCCACTATCTGTAAGGTCTTGTACACAGCTATTTTCTATACCAGGATGTGATGTTCTGGATCAGGACATTTTCCATGAGATTGTAAAAAGTCCTCAGGATCACTGGGGAAACCCAAAACCTAGCCACGTGACATAAACACGCAGTGGATGTCAGCGTCCCCAGCACTTAAGGCTCAATGGAACCTTTCATACCCAAAGAGTCATAAAGGTTTATGTCTGATGTAAATACAGTAGGTTATCATTTGCCGTTATGGCATTTGGCAGATGCTGTTGTTCAGAGCGAGTTCCCGGAGTAATAACTTAGGTCTTGGTTGTTCTGAGATTAGCATGCGTCCTTACCAACATCGTCTCTCTGTCTTTGACTCTCGTCATCCAGCAGCAGGACAGATAAGTGGATTTATACGAGTCTCAGTGGATTAGTCCTGCAACCTCTCTCACAAATGAGCTTTGCTGTCCTCTCGGTAATTGTGTTAATGGTGCCCATTTCATCTGCTCGTCCTCGCCCCCCCCAACATGCCCCTACCTGGAAATCAAATACGAATAATGGGTGGAAGTGATGTCATTCAGCTGTGATCAAATATTGATACTGAGTGTGTGTAAAAAATTTATAAATAAAGAGCTCGGGCTGGAACTGCGGGTACAGAGGAGCTGGGTCTGGTGGTTCGATGGTCTCAGTGTTTGCTGAGTTCTTCATATACACTGCAAATCATGACTCGAGAGATTTGGTCCCGGATCACGTTTTACTTTATTACCCCCAGCTCTACCCACAAATCATCTCAGGTTTCAATGTAAATGGTGGTGCTGGTATACAAGAGTGGTGGCGAGGCCACAGGAATATGACCCAAAATGAAGAAGGCAGATTGTGTTTTGTGGAGCTTTATTTCAAAAATATGTTTTATTAACTGCTGCTCTCTAAGTGCCTTTTTACCATCAATTACTCTTTAAAATATCTCGTAGTTATTTAATTGTAGACAGTTTTTATATCATTAATAATCAGTGATAATCAAGTTATAACAGATGTGATACTTTTATGCAGGATATGTATTTGGCAAGATGTGTTTTACACTTTATAATAAGGCTCCCTTCAGCCAGATATAAATGTCAGTGACTCATCAATAATTAACCATAAAAAATGCTATAAAACATCATGATGGATGGGGGAGTCCTCAACTCAGACACCAAGGTTGGTTTAGGCCAATAACTGATACTTGTTATGTAGTAATTCATCAAAAAATCTAAATCATCTAAAAAGGAAGAACACTGCCACGCGACTATGATACTACTAATGTTTTAATGGTAACATGTTAACATGTTTGATGAAGTTGACGGTTTAACATTCTGCCTGAGGAGACATGATAACCTAAACAACTAGTGAGATCTGAGATCTCGCCAAATAGTGATTCTGCATCAATGTATCACAACTTTTTTTTTTAAATCACTGCTTATTTATAAATTTAAAACTGTCTAATTAGCAACCTGATTATAAATCCTTTATAACCCTTTATAAGAGGAGGTACCATTTAGTCTCACACTGGTGACCATAAGGTTGGGAGCTCGAATTCCAGTAGTGTGTAGAACCTTCACTGGGCCCTTGAGCAAGATACCATGTTAACCCCATGTTGCTTGTTAATTCCATGTTGACTGTCCCTCCTATTAGGGAATGAAAGTCATTCTGCGTAACAGCATCTGATAAACATTGTGAATGTGAATTATGTTTACCAGACTAGAGATATATATAGTTATCAGCTGTTGTATTAACTGTTGTGATGAGGGTCAAATATGAGAAACATATTTTTTGTTGGTTAATGGGCTTAAGTCATTTTAGAACTTCAGCTGTAATACGTAGTTTTATCCTTTTCTGACTGTATATGTCCCAATCAAACTATGCTTAAAGAAAGGGGAAAAAACTGTGAGAATTCTCTCTCTCTCACTCTCTCTCATGACTCATCTGTAGCTCATTCTAACAGTGTCATCAGCTCATTTCCTTCATCACTAGAGAGTATTAACACATTAACAATAAATAATGACCAAATCCATTACCGTCTCTGCATATAGATTGCCTACTTAACAGTCTTGTGGTCATTAGCATAACGTGTAGGGAATGCTGGGTAATTACAGGGCTGAGCCGATGTAGCGGTATGAGGGGGCAGTGCCCTGACGTGCCCACTGTTCACACACATGTCCAAACTCACATCTTCATTTTCTCTGCTATTTGTCCGTCTCTCTCTCTCACACACACTCCAGCTAGGACTGAAAGCATATCATTAATCCAGACAGACAATTTCAGTCAAAAGAAATCTTATGTTTTCATGCAAGTTTAAATCTACTTACTTTCTGAAGCATTGTTGAGCGCTGCAGAGGAGCAGAGAGGAGACCTGAGACTTGCTGACTTGTTCCTAAGCACCTGCCAAAACTGTCTCTAATGGAAGATTAATGAGTTCTGGGGGTCTCTGCCCACCACTGCAGACAGGAGAAATAAAGTTTAAGGGTGGAGGCTGGCGGTATGTCATCGCACAACTACATTGCCCACTAGAAAAGAGTACACTCTGGCATCATTTTTAAACTGACTCATGATTGTCATTTAAAAATAAATAATAATACATTATGGGTTGGTTTCTTGCTCATAGATTAAGCCTAGTCTTGGACTAAGTTGTAGTACCAATGGAGATTAACCATTCAAAAGCAAAGCTAGTCTAGGACTAGGCTTAATCCTCGACTGGGAAATTGGCATTATATGTATAAAGCATGTTTCACGGCACAAAAGCAAAAGCTCTGTACAGAACAGTAAGCAGTGTAAAAGAACTAAAAGGTTAAAATAATGATATCATATGATAAATAATTGGACAATTACCAAGACTGTAAAAAAGCAACTGTGGTTAAAAGGTATGATTTTAAAAGTTCTTATTTAAAAGCCTTATAGTTGTTGTGTTTCTTATACAGAGTGACTTCCATGTCCTAAGTCTCACTAGAGCAACTTTGGGGCAGTTGGCAGTGTAACGGTCAGGGAGTTGGCCCCATAAACAGAGGTCGCCTGTTGAAGAACAGAACCGGTGAAGGTGCCACTGAGGTACTCTTGTACTCATGAGCAGTGCTGCCTACTGCTCTCACAAAGTTGGTATCTTTGTACTGCCTGAGGTCACATTTCATTGTTGTGCACTGTGTGCTGTGCTGTGGTGTGTTCACAATGACAAATAATCACTCACTCACTTAACTTGGGCCCCAGTGATGGTAGTGCTAGAGGTAGGATTCAAACCCACAATCTCCTGCTTCAGAGGTGAGCATTTTACCACTAGACTACCACCAACCTAAACTCTTAACCAGTATAGTTTTCAATCTTAGTTTTGTGTTTACAGTTCGTGATGGCTATTGCTGGTTTGATGCTGGTCAAAGAGGTCAGTGATTATAAAAGCTAGTTTGAACCCCTCTTGTAAAATGGCTATTTTGTGGACCAGATTAAAATGATCATCAGATAAAAGTATTAGTAGACTTAACATAATCATATATATAGACATATAAAATTATGTAAAAGATTAAAAAAGGTCAATGATTTGTAAAATTAAGTTGCTAAATGTTAATTAATAAAAGGCATCAGCTCCTTCGTGCAGAACTTATTTCTGATATAACGTCTTGTAATTTCCATTGTACTGGGTAATGAGAGGCGGAAGCTTCCTTCCTTACAAAGCCCAAATGCCAAAGTCATTTTTTATGATCGACCAGTACAAAAGCGACTCTTGGCCTCGAGTTTTTATAGGAGCTCAAAGCCCCTGTGCTCAGGTTGACACTGTGCCAGTCGCCTCCATGGACCAAGCCGGGCTCCGTAAAGCAGCACTCAGCTAATTATTCCAATCAGTGGAGCTGCTTGTAAAATATGATGAATTAGACGTTAAGGACATTTATGGGCCATCCGTCATGGCCTGTGTCTTTTCCAAGGCTGCTCTGCAACTTATCTCTCATGCTGCTGCTATAGCAGATCAGTGGATCACAAGTCCTTACTTTGTCTGGCCATTGGAGTGTGTTAGGCCCAGTTAAAAACAGGGATTTGCATGGAGTGTCTTACTGCATGTTAGTAAGGTTGGGCAGTGTGTAGAAATGTTATCTTTCAAATGATGTACAAGTGATCTAGATCTGAACCAGTGCGGCAGATTTATTTTTTATACATTCTTTACAGTACTCATTTATAGAATGTAAACGTGTGTTCCACATTTCAGCACAAAGTGCATTAAAGACAGCTGTACCATATGTGCATTTGAACAAAAGAATGCCAGTATAAAACAAATTTTGCCAACAATCTGAATCTGCTTGGCCGAAATGCAAGCTTGTGGAAAGTGTTAAATATGAATCAGTTCTCTCAGTCTTATTTAGACTGGTACAGTTATTGTTACTATTTATTGTAAACCTCATTTCACTGAATGAATTAAGAAATAAATAGGAATTATAAAAACGCTTAACTAATACTTTGCAAATTTTAGAATTTTACTGATTTCCTTTAATGTTTTAAATGTCTGATAATGTTTAAAATACAGACTTCCTCATGACCTGTTACTGAAGCATTCTTTATATTTAGAGATCATTGTTTTATTCTCTACATGCATTTCACCAGCACCCATTTGCAGAGATGGGAAGTAACAAAGTAGGAAATACTTAATTTCTGTACTTAAGTAGATTTTTGAGTATCTGTACTTTACTAGGCTATTTATTTTTGTATCCAATTTTAAACTTTTACTATGTACATTTTTAGCACGAATATCTGTACTCCGTACATTTTCAAATTAGGCTTGTTATTTTTCTTTCATCATGTATAATGATGGTGATAGCCAGTGGAGCTTAATGTATTTGTGTCACATTATTTTTCTCTGCTTGCGCTCTACATAACATTTAGGTCCAGTCAGCTTTGCCCTAAAATGGTGGTTTTGTCCTTCGCAAGGGCACTTTATACTTTTACAGTGGGGCAAAAAAGTATTTGGCAGCCACCGATTGTGCAAGTTGTCCCACTTAAAAAGATGAGAGAGGTCGGTAATTTTCATCATAGGTACACTTCAACTGTGAGAGACAGAATATTAAAAAAAAAGAATTTATTTGTATAATTGTGCAGAAAATAAATATTTGGTCATAACAAAAGTTCACCTCAATACTTTGTAATATAACCTTGGTGACAGAGGTCAAACGTTTCCTGTAGGTCTTCACCAGGTTTGCACACACTGTAGCTGGTATTTTGGCCCATTCTTCCATGCAGATCTTCTCAAGAGCTGTGATGTTTGATCTTCAATGCTCTCACTGATGGAAGGAGGTTTTTGCCCAAAATCTCACAATACATGGCCCCATTCATCCTTTCCTTAATACGGATCAGTCGTCCTGTCCCCTTTGCAGCAAAACAGCCCCAAAGCATAATGTTTCCACTCCCATGCTTCACAGTGGGTATGGTGTTCCTGGGATGCAACTCAGCATTCTTCCCCCTCCAAACACGGCAAGTGGCGTTTATACCAAAGAGTTCTATTTTGGTCTCATCTGACCACATGGCATTCTCCCAATCCTCCTCTGGATCATCCAGATGGTCTCTGGCAAACTTTAGACGGGCCTGGACATGTGCTGGCTTAAGCAGGGGGACCTTTCGAGTGCTGCAGGATTTTAATCCATGACAACGTAGTGTGTTACTAATAGTAACCTTTGTTACTGTGGTCCCAGCTCTCTTCAGGTCATTGACCAGTTCCCTCCGTGTAGTTCTGGGCTGTTTCCTCACCGTTCTCAAGATCATTTGTACCCCACGAGGTGAGATCTTGCATGGAGCCCCAGGTCGAGGGAGATTGTCAGTAATCTTGTATTTATTCCACTTTCTAATGATTGCTCCAACAGTTGATCTCTTCTCACCAAGTTGCTTGCCTATTGTAGATTGGCTCATCCCAGTCTTGTGCAGGTGTACAATCTTGTCCCTGGTGACCTTAGACAGCTCTCTGGTCTTGGCCATGCTGGAGGTTGGAGTCTGACTGTTTGAAGGTGTGGACAGGTGTCTTTTATACAGATAACGAGTTCAAACAGGTGCCATTAATACAGGTAATGAGTGGAGGATAGAGGAGCTTCTTAAAGAAGAAGTAACAGGTCTGTAAGGGCCAGAATTCTTACTTGTTTGTAGGTGCTAAATACTTATTTTCTGCACCATTATACAAATAAATTCTTTAAAAATCATACAATGTGATTCCCTGTTTTTTTTTTTACATTCTGTCTCTCACAGTTGAAGTGTACCTATGATGAAAATTACAGACCTCTCTCATCTTTTTAAGTGGGACAACTTGCACGATCGGTGGCTGCCAAATACTTTTTTGCCCCACTGTATATAGTACCTATTATGTAGTCTGTACCTTTCACTTTAACTTGAGTAAAGAAGTCGAGTCAATACTTTTTCTAGGGTCTTTTTAAACACGTATCTATACTTCTACTTGAGTGAGGAATGTGTGTACTTTTGACACCTCTGCTCATTTGATAGATGTGATCCGTGGTCCAGGCATGTTCAAGTGATATTATGGGTTAATTCCTGTGGTAAAGTTAGAAGACTTCTGCACATCAAAAACTTTCTTCACATTGGCCTGTTCGCGTGGAAACAGGTATATTAATGTTGATCACGCTGGGAAGCTACAGGACAGAGAGATGATGGTGGTGGAAAGGCCACTATTCTGCCACAAAATCTGGCCAAAGATACTAATGTGGTCATCAATAGAAGCAACAAATGGGGACTTTTAGTTAGACACGTTAGCATCAATGGGATGGAAAATCAGTATCACGTTGACTTGAGTGTGTTTTTGTCTTTCCTGCAGAACATCTTGGATCCCCTGGATCTTTTACACTACCTCACCTTATGATTTGTGTTAGATCATATTCATGTGATTACATTGTTACGGATCTAAGCGAATAGCGCTGAAACTCTTTTGTTTTAGTTTAGACTTTTATGTGCTTTTTGCACTTTCGTGCCTGGACCCCACTAATCGCCACTTCCGGCTATAACTTTTCATCAGGATTTTAAATATTTCCATTGGAATTTAATGTTATTCAATTGTGCCTTGTAGCAACAAGAAATATTATCGTGATTGAACCGTAAACCAATAGCAAAGCATTAGATGCAGTTGCATTAGATGCAAAAGCACAACTAGCCAAGATATGTTAACACGGTAGTGGGGCCAAGGGACATTTTTCAGAAGTGTGAACTGAAGATAAACGTAAACAGACACTCTGCCTTCATCTTAAATCAGCATCAAATTATTCACAGTATCACGCTCTGCAGATCAGCACAGACAAATCCCCTAGCGTGCACCAGCACAGTGTGCGCTTTCCTCCTCACTCGCTGCAAATGTCAAAGGCCAGGAACCGGAGCGAACATGTTGAGGGGGACCTGGTTTCCTCCCTTTGAGATATATATGTGTACCCCACAGAGAGAGAGAGAGAGAGAGAGAGAGAGAGAGAGAGAAAGAGAAAGAGAGAGAGTTATTGCCTGTGGTGTCCCCTCCTACGGAGATACAGATAACTCTTGCTCTTTGCTGATGAACCCTATTGTGATGGGCTGTGTGCTTAATAGGATTGCTCCAGTGTTGGGGATGATGGTATATCAGCCTTCCTCAGCCAAGGCGAAGGTCAGGACTCTCATTCAGAGGTGGATGAAGCCATTGATTGATGATCTTAAGGCTCCCTGACTTCACTGCTATCCGGATGCCTCCCCACAAGTCTGTTTAGAACCATAACTCATATGTGTAGGGAAATTAGATATCTCTACAGGCTGTAGCGGAAAAACTAATAGAAAATATGACATGCTATACGGCGAGAGAAAACACAGAGTGGCCATTACATTGGAGACGTGTGTATATCACTTAGTCTAGAGGGAAGTGGCATCAGAGAAATGGAATGTGGAAGAAGGGAAAAGAGATAAGACTCACAGCAGGTTAAACTAAGGTGAACATTTTGACCAGGAAGCAAAGAAAATCTGAAAACCCCTAATGTTAAACTGCAGTGTGAAATTAACATGGTCATTAACATGATCAGAAAACCAGAAGGATTCACAGTAACACTGTAGGAGTTCAATAAATAGGGAGATTTTACTGTTTTATACAGCAAAAACGCTATAAAACTGTATGAGACAGATCTAAATCATTTAGAAATATGTGTGACTTAACCTATAGCATTAGATTTTAGATTCTGCATTAGAAAATGTATTTAAAATAAGCAATGTTTATGTTGCAGTATGTATCCTATGATTAACATATTCCAAATAAATACCTTTCCCTTAAATATTTATAGCTACGTTAGATGACAAATAGCTGGTTCCCCCTGTATGTGGTGAGGCATTTGATTAGGACAACATCTATATTTTAGATTTGAATATAAAAACATTGGAAAGACTCTCTTTTCCATCATACAGAAGGAATAAGGGATATTTCCCCCACCCTTCAAAACGAGTTTTAGATATTACACTGAAATCACCTTTAATTTACCAGAATTATTATCCACGTTCCAGTTGTGAGAGCATGTTGAGTGTGGTGAAGAGCTTTTCAGTAAGGATGCACAAACACACACACCTTTACTGATAAGATGTTTATCATGGCATGATGTCATAGAGGCTTATCTGGTAGCCCCGGCAATGTTAGCCTTTAGCCTCAGATGTTCCATGGTGATTCTTCACACTGACCCTGCCAACAGAGTCAGAGAGCATAAAGGCTGTGTTCCAAAATCAGGGCAGATGGGTTTGAACATTTGGTTGCAGCATTTGTGCTTTTCTGAAATAAGACTATTACACGACTTGCTGCAGTGTTGCATAATTCATCAGTTTCTATTGTCCCTTATTTTATCTGATGGCATCATCATGTCTCTTTCATAGTCATGACAGTCCCATTATTCTGTTCACCTGAGCGGAATTCTATGCTTATGCAACATGGTGGACAAAGCGCACGTCTTCACCTACCACCGTGCTTAAAATGTCAGTAATCTGCTGATCTCATGCCATTTTCTTCACTCTTATGGTGATGCGGCTCTGTAAGAGGAACTTGTTGAAAAGCCATTCCCACTATGTCCTAAGGTGTTGTTAACTACCTTACTATTTTACTCTTGCATACAATTTAAACAGCCGTGTGTAGTTTTATTGGTTAGTAACAGGTGGCAACCTTTTGTATATTTTTAGTATCTAGAACAAGTAACAGGTGGAAGTTAAAGCTGGATGATATGACCTCAAACCAATATAATGATTAATTCAACATTTTACCTCATTTTTCAAATGTATCTCAATTTCTACATATGCTGCACTGTTGGAATATTTTATTCTAATGAAAGAGTGTATGTGTGAATTCAAAACAATTGAAGGAAACAAACAAATCTACTGTCTGACTGGATGGAGTAGAGTCACGTGACCACAGCCAGGGTAGTATATTTTTAAGGTGAAAGTGCAAGAAGACTTGCTTTAAAAATAAATAAATAAATAAAGAAATAACTGTGAAGGACAATATTTCATTGATTAGAGGTTCTGAATGTTGGTTTCAATTAATTACCCAGCCCTGGGTGGTCTCCGGTACATATTCAGCATATAAATGTGGACATAAACAGGGTGGATACCATCTCTGGTACACTGTAAACAAAGTTAAGGCAACTTTAAATAATCAGGCAAATTGTTTCACTCCATTTTTTAAAAAGTACACCCAACTTTTAGAGTCAGAAGTCTATTTGTTCAAAATAATACATTCAAATAAAAAATCTAAATAGTAAAGTCAATAAACTGACTTGTTATTACTTAAAACTTAAGAATACAGCAGTAGTCTCAAGGTTTTGTGTTCACACACCTAAAATCTACTTATGCAGAAACTTCTGTGATAAAGTCAGCAATACTACAAACCATTTTAGTTCAAACAATACTAGTATGAACAGAAAATGTAAGCACCTTGTTAATTCAACAGTTTAAAAGTTCATTTTACACAACTTCATCCACTTAGATAACTTTATGCAAGTTGGTTTTGTTACGATGTATTGGGTACCTTGGCTTTTGCTTGTGGTTACAAATCTGCAGGAACCTCAGACAGATGTGACTTTCACTACACTAATTTCAGACGCACCACCCAATCAGACCTTTAGCATTTGCAGTCTACAACTACAAAAGCCTGGAAACAGTAAAAACAGAAGCAACTCAGATTGTGGTTCTTTCTTCCTCCTCATTAAGCTCAGAGTAAAAATTGTGACCAGCCTCCCACCCTCAATCAGAAACTGACTTCATTAAGACAGATTAGACCCTCACTCACTTTCTGAGCCCAACACACACGCACACACACACAGTCTTTGTATTATTATCTTTGTGTGGTCTTTCCATAGACTCTCATAATAACTAGATGTATATAATTTTACACCTAATCCTAATCCTAACCTTAACCTTAGTAACCAAAAGCACATCTTTTACCTCTTTTAGTTTCTCAAATAAAACAAGCACATTTTCTATAAAGTCATTTTTCCTCATGGGGACCTCTCAAATGCCCCCACAAAGCCCAAAAAACAGATAAAAGTGATTTTAGGGGACAAAAGATCCCCACAATGCGACAAATACATGAACACACACAAACACACACACCCACACACACCTCTTCCCAGATCTGTTCCCCTAGTGTGTCATTATAGCAAATCAGCAAACTCCCTCTCATTCCTCTCAGATAATGGATCTCAAACCGCACACAGTCCACTGCTGTTTCACTTTTCCATAACCTCTTTCCGTACTGTCCTTCCAAACATCCATCTCTCTCAAATTAATTTGCGATGAAATATACACTTGTTTGAATCAATGAATATATAGTATATTCTGCTATTTTAAGCCATCTCTACATGCTCAGTGATAATAACAGTGATAAACTGATAGAAAACAGATCATTCTGATCTGCTTTATGAACAATCATTTTACTTGTGCCTTAGTTATACAATAATTTGGATTTATGGATTCAAAAATAATTGTTCATGCTGGCTTCAAATAGAAGAGGTTTAAATTTAAGCAGACATAAAAGAGTTTAGAACCCCTCAACAGTCTTATCAGCATCAAGCCATTCTTTCTTAGGGTGCAGTTACGACATCTAAAAGATCTCAAATGTGTCAATAAGACTCATCCTCACTCTCTCACATTTATGCTTGTCATTTCTATGGCACTTTCCTCAACACCCAGTAAGCTTTCCAGAGTCACTGTTACTCCACTTCAAACTATATCTATGTGCAGCACCTTCTGAACAAGCTCCAGCAGCCATTCTGCGCCAGTACACTCACCACACATTAGCTGTACAATGTTTTGGGTGTCAAGGAAAAACTCTAGAAACATAAGAGTCAAATTAATTTTGACCAACCCTGTCTTATTTGGATTAATCTGAAAAACATAATGGGCCAGTTTCCCAGTCAAGGATTAAGCCTAGTCCTAGTCTAACTTTAAGTTTGAATGGAAAGTCTCCATTGGTGCTACAACTTAGTCCAAAACTAGGCTTAATCCATGAGCAAGAATCCAGCCCAATATGCATTAAACAGATTTATAAAGTTTAAAGTAAACTTGAGTGAGAATAGGAAATATGGAACTTTGTTTGTCAGTAAGTTAGAAATGAGTTTAACTGGCATGCAGCATTTTTACCACAGTTAGTCTATTATATACAATACACACTGTCAAAAAGTTAAATATGAACATTAATAAATTAGCTGCAGTATAGTGTAATCGTGTATAGTGTAAACTATAGCAAATCTGTCTGTCAGCTATCTTTCAAAAGTGTCTGTAATTAAATAAACTTCTAAATCAATCCATAACTAATCCTAGACCTGACAAAACAAATAATTAATAATACAGATACTACAAACAGCCCATATGTATTGATTGACATACTATATACAGGTGTATTTTGAGTTTTTGGAAGCTTTTACTGTCAGGTAAAATGTGATGTAATTTGTCATGTTCCACGTGTCACGCTGCATTAAGAATAGAGACATTTTTAGAGACTTGAGATTTGTCAGGCACAAAATGCTTTTTACAGAAAGGTTGCAGATTTTACACAAAGGGTTAGGGGAGTAAAGGGGCAGTTGGTGGCGTAACGGTAGGGCGTACACCCCGTGATGGGAAGGTCGCAGGTTCAAATCCAGAATGGGTAACGTTACCACTGAGGTACTTATGAGCAAGGTACTATCCCCAAGCACTGCTCCCCAGGTGTTGCCCATGTTAGCTGCCCACTGCTCCTTTACGGATGGGTCAAATGCAGAGGTCACATTTTGTTGTGTGCTGTAGTGTGTTCACAATGACAAATAACCACTCACTTTATATAAACATGTAAAATAGTACAAAGAGGAAGAATTTTGGTCTTGTTTCCTGAATCTCTCTCTCTTACTGAATCTCTGTCTCTCTGGCGTGCACAAACCCATACACCCACCCACCCACACACACATACACACACACACACCCACACCCACCATCTGTGGTTATAAAGCTTCTCTCTGACTGATCAATAAATGCCCCTGAGGTCTTTGGCTTCTGGATCACAGAATCTGTCCCCTCCGCTGCACCATCAGTTAAAGTGCATCACTCTTACTTACTCTGATGGATCACAGGCAGCATTGTGCTGGTTAATGCTGGTCAAGGGTTTAAAATGGCTTAAGGTGGCCAGGAGTAAAAGAGCTGATTGTGGAGCATGTTAAAGTGGTAAGCAGATAAAATCCAGACACAAATTATACCAATCTATGCTTGTCATCTATGCATCTATTACTGAGATCAGCAACAAGATTTACATTTAG
>JAVGVS010000227.1:580482-617982 GCA_032718565.1 Distichodus sexfasciatus | reverse complement strand
TTTTGAGGGTTCTGTGGGAACATTTGAGAGGTCTCCATGAGGAGAAATGACTTTATAGAAAATGTGCATGTTTTATTTGAGAAACTAAAAGAGATAAATGATGTGCATTTGGTTACATAGGTTAAGGTTAGGGATAGGGTTAGGATTAACTATAGAATTATATACATCTAGTCATTATGGGAGTCTGTGGAATGTCCCCACAAAGATAGTTGTACAAGTGTGTGCATGTGCGTGTACTTGTGTGTGTGTGTGTGTTTGTGTGTGAGAGCTGGATGGAGGTTTTAATATATAAATACACAGCATGGGATCATGTCCAACATGGGTGATGTTTCTTCATCTTTGTTCCCTGAGAGTCATTCTCCAACCCTTATTTCTTCTCTCATTTCACCTTGTGTTCCATCTTTTTCCACACACACACACATTGTGTCCTTCTCTTCTGTATCTATTATGGTTGACATTCCATTAGGCCTCCAACTGTCCCAATATGATCCGATAAACCCTCTCTTTCTTTCTCTCTCTCTTTCTCTACTTCTTTCTTTTTCCTCATACTTTTACATTTACATATGCACGTCCTTTTTCTCACACAAGTGCTTTCACATTTCACACATGCTTTTCATCTCAGCTTGCCAGAGCCTAGTCTAACAGTCAAGTAAACCAGCATCTTGCTCACATCTCTTAATAGCAGTCACTACGGGATCTGTGTGTGTTGGTGTGTGTGTGTGATCACTCGCTGTCCACTTCCAACAGGCAGCTTTTAGCTATTCAAACAGACATACTCTTACATTTCAATCACACCATCTCTTTATCCATCTCTCTCATTCTCTCTCTCTCTCTCTCACTCGCTCTCTCTCTCTCTCTCTCTCTCTTGCTTGCTCGCTCTCTCTCTCTCTCTCTCTCTCTCTCGCTCGCTCGCTGCAGTCACTCAATCCTCCATCATCTTGTTCCAAGACATGGAAATCAGTCTCTTTTCACCCTGAGGCAATGTCTTTGGCTGTCCTTGGAAGAAGGAACAACACATACACAGACAGAGAGAAAGAGAGAGAGAGAACACAGGCTGTTGATGATAGAAGGTGTGGGGGTGCTTTGGCAAGTGTCAGGGTTTTTAGTTTCAGGGACAACCATTTATATTCCTCTCACAGTTGTGTTTTGTGTGAGTGTGTGTGTATATCAAAGAAAGAACATTCTAATCTCATGCCTGTGTCAAAGAATGTTGTGTGTGTCTATCAGTGTTATCTGCTCTTTAGACAGCAGTGTGACAAGAGGAATGTGAGAAAGAGAAGGCCATCAGAGAGCATGATGGGTATTTTAACCAAACCACAGGAAAGGCTGCAATTACTCACAACATTACTTACTTTGAAACATGCACTCAACACTGTGTGTGTGTGTGTGCGCGCGCATGCATGCGTGCGTGCGTGTGTGCGTGAGTGAGTGTGCATGTGCGCACAAACACTTTTGCCAGTAGCTCCTCCACATCAGTTCAGATCTGTTCCTCATGCTAAAACTCTTCTGGTTCAGGTCGGACATCAGTGTTTCACAGGGACAGGAAGTAACAAAGTACAAACACTTTGTTTCTGTTATTAAATAGAATTTTCAGGTATCTGTACTGGACTTGACTATTTATTTTTGTGTCAACTTTTACTACATAAATTTTTAGCATGTATGTCTGCATTTCTACTCCTTACATTTTCAAATCAGGCTCATTAGTCTTGTTTCTTGTTCTTGTTTAATGTTTATTAGGCCATTTTGCTATGCATTTTACCTATTCAGTATCAATGATACACACCATCCAGCCAACTTGACTGATTAGTTGAGGCTTAAAAATGTAGTAAACATGCACAGAAAAGACAATCCCATTGGTGTGTCAGGGTGTATCTTGGTGTGTCTTGGTATATCTGGGTGTCCACATTGCCGATCACCTGAAATGGACTGAGCTTATTCAAGCCCAGTACAAAAAGGTGAGGCAGCATCTTTACCACCAGAGACAGCGTAGGAAGTTTCTGATCTCTCCAGTGATCCTGAGGACTTTTTACTCCAGTGCTGTAGAAAGTGCCCAGCATCAGAACTTCACCACCTGGTTTTTTTAGAACAACTGTGAACAAAACATTAAGACATTATCTAGGCTTTGGAGTGCTGCACTTGATATACCATCTCTCCAGGATGTTTATACCAGGAGATGCAGAAACAGAGCAACTAGGATCATTAGAGACTTGCAACAGTTTGTTTGACGTACTGAAATCAGACAAATGCTTCAGGAATATTATGGATGGAAAAAAGAGAGACTCAGCAAGAGGAACTTCTCATTCAGACAAGAAGTCTTCTCAATCAGGACATGACACTACTACTTTTACTGTCATTATAACAACAAATTGAACTCTCTAACTAACATGATCTCACCTGCCATTATGTCATTCATTTTACACCACATAGACATGTTGATGTACAGTATATATTACCTTATAACAAATAGAAATAAAAATATTCGGGTTGGAAAAAGTTGGAAGCGTAATGGTTAGGAGTTTGCCTTGTGATTGGAAGGTCACCAGTTGGAATCACAGACCAGTAAAGGTACTGTTGAGGTACTCATGAGCAAGGTACCGTCCCCAAGCACTGCTCCCTGGGTGCTGCCTGTCAGCTGCCCACTGCTCCTTCACGGATGGGTCAAATGCAGAGGTCACATTCCGTTGTGGTGCACTGTGTGCTGTGCTCTGGTCTGTTCACAATGACAAATAATCTCACTTCAAATATAAAACTTTATTGCACATTCCCAGGACTGATTAAGGGCACATTTCACTACACTATGTACTTATATAACGGTGTCAGTGACAAAAACAGAATCTTGAATCTAATTGTATGATACTGGATTCTGGACCAGGTTGTGTCTCAGAGTCTGTCTCTATCTGACCTCCAGCACTACCACCGCTGAGCCACTTAGCAAAACCCTTAACCCCAAATTACTCCAGGGAGGCTGTCTCTGTAATTTTGAAATGAGTGTCTGATACATTCTCTAAACTTAATTATAGAGGTGCAAATGGTGAAAAGATCAACCAAAATCTGTCCCAGTATTTCAGTCTCCTACTGTGTGTGTAGAATCACCGAAATTATAATGCAAGATAATAGAAGCATTATTTATTGTGTTAACTCAACATATAGAAACCACTCTGCTATAAGAGATGGCAACACTCCTCTTCACCTGCAGCACACACTTAAGATGAAAGTGTTAACACACACACAAATACCCAGGGCATCATGTCCTATGAAGTGCAAACCGTCATGGTTTTCTGATTCAGGGAACAAGAATCAAATAAATGCAGCCACAGTTATATAAGTGACTACCATTACTCCACACACACACACACACACATCTCTATGTATTAGTATCTTTGTGAGGTCCTTCCATAGACTCCCATAATGACTAAAGTACATCATTTTACACCTACACCTAATCCTAACCCTAACCTTAACCTCAGTAACCAAAAGCACATCTTTTACCTCTTTTAGTTTCTCAAATAAAACAAGCATATTTTCTATAAAGTCATTTTTCCTCATGGGGACCTCTTAAATGTCCCCACAAAGCCCAAAAAACAGATTAAAGTGATTTTAGGGGACAAAAGGTCGCCACAATGCGATAGATACATAAACGCAGACACACACACACATCCTTGTACTTATATAGTAGTGAGGACCTCCATTGACTTCTATATTACTGTATCTAAATAATACTACACCTAAACCTAAACATAACCCTAACCATAACCTCAGTAACCAAAAGCCAATCTTTCTACACTTTTAGTTTTGCAAATAAACTTGTATTTCTTTTTGTAAAAGCAGTTTAAAGAAGTGAGGACCACTTAAAAAGTCCTCACTTCCCAAAAATGTCCTCACTCTGCTGGTTAAAACTCATTGTGGTTCTCACTAAGTAGCAAGTACAAAAACACACACACACACACACACACACACACACACACACACACACACACACACACACACACACACAAACAGGCCTACATAATAAACTTGGTGCAAAATGAACACAGTACTTCACATTAACCAAGTTAACATCTACATAGATTAAGCTTTCTGTAAATTGCCTTCTCAGTTTGAACACTGACGTGCTGAGCTGGGTTTGAGGAGGAGGTTCGACAGTTCATATTTATACTATTAAAGTAGATCTAAAACTGAACAGAGCTAAACAGGGTTAAGTAGTTCAGGTATGTGCACTCTCACTTAATCATATCAGTCCTCAGCATCTCCACTGTAATCACAAACTCAAAGATATGTCTCATTTCCTAACTTTTTATCCTACCTTGGGTTTACGCTGTAACAGTTGAATACTTAATGTAAACGGTTAGAGCCATTTTGTGTGTATGAATGTGTGAATATTTAGATTTAATGTTTGTAGCTGTTTGCAATAGAAAGTAGAGAAATATTTCTGGAACCTTCCATAACTTTCCATGTACAGTGTTACGTAATAGAATTATATTACCGCGACACACGTTAAATGTACTAGTACGTAACAGTAGAAGTAATACGTGCCTTACATGTCGTAATCTGAGGTATATATAGGATGTAAGAACGTAAAAGAACTAGTTTCACATTGAATGTGATAAAGCTGATAGCTCAGGAGCGTTACAGTTTTGTGACCGTCACGTAACGCCACGTAAAGTATCTTTGTAGTCTTAGGGATTCATTTCTTGCTTGTAAAACTTTGAATTGTAGTAAAGAAAAGACGACGAAAGACAACTCAAGACCCAAGACTCTTTTTTGGTACGTGTCGCGTACAAAGACAACTCAAGAGCTCTCAGCAAATGAGACGGCGTGAGCTGCTCTCACATAAACAACCTCAGTCAGAGTGAGTGTATTAATGTTCAACTGTACCTGTTAGATCTGTAAAATCTACTTAAATACACTAAATGGAGTAGATAAAATAAGTTTCTTCTCACATCAAGCACTGTGGTCACAGCATCAACATCACACTTTGCCGTGTCAGGTTATTGCCATCTCTCGGCCATATTAAATTTTGTAAATTTAGGGTGAAAAATATGCAGGAAAAATATTGACTGTGAGAGTGTGTGTGCATGTGTGTGTGGTTAGCGTAAACAGACATGGGAGCTGATGACAGGTGCTGCCATGCCACCGGTCACTGGATTACGCTCCTCCTGCTCCTGTCCATGAAGGTCATGACCTTAATCTCGGCCTGTCAGAGTGAGAGCCAGCAGGATTTAAAGCAAGACAGGTGAGTCGTGATCATGAGATCATTATCTTCTCTTTCTCTCTCACACTCACAGTGTTTTGGTCAGTTCTTTTATTTCCTGGGTCCCTATAACTGATAGAGGCTTTTGTCCTCATGTGATGGCTACACAGTACGACTCTTATCTGATTTAGTGCTTTAATGTCATTTAGTTCAATTAAATATATTGTGCTGGAATGAGTCTCAGAGGGCTCATTAAAGCTCAGAGCGTTAATTATGTTCACTTAGAAAGGATGAAAAGGGGAGCCGGACCATGACATTGCTGGCTGCCTTGCTTTCTAGACCACAAAGGAGCTTGTGTGTACTAGAGACAGAGAGCAAGGACTCTATATCAGTATCAGGAATAGGTTCCATTAGGTTATTTCATTAAGAGCTGTAAGGTGAGCAGGATGATATTGTTTTAATGCAGGTTTTAAGGTTGCGTTTATGTTTTGAGTTAGAACTGGATTAGTGTTAGTGCTTGATCCAGATAAGGATTTGGGATGGATTTATATTCATGTGGTCTATATAGTAGAATATGCAACTGAATTTAATTCATTATGTAAATGCTGACATTCCACCACTGTCTATACACTGCTGTGACATAACATTATAACCACCCACAGCTATACACAATAAACTGTGATGCTGATTAATGCTGATTTCTTTTGGAATCAGCATTAACATTTTCTGCATTTTGAGTTACAGCAGTTCTTCTACTGGACTGGACAACATTGGCCAGCCTTTGTACCCCTTACAAAAACAAAATGTTTGCGGCAGGTTTGCGGCTTGTGGTTAATTTGTGGTAAACAGTGAAGTTTGCCAGAATATGTTGCCACAAGTATGCCATTGTCAGCCACTAATGGCAAACTTGCGGTAATGTTCTGGCAACATGGATAACCAGTGGCAAACGTATTTACCAGAGATTTTCCAAAACAATTTGCCAGTAATTGAGCCTTTGGTGACAAATATGCCAGGTGCATAAGTTTTCCACAGTTTGTTAAAAGTCCACCGCAAGTTTGCCATAAACCTAATTTGCATGTGAAAATATGAACTCACTGCAAATTAGTGGCTGAACATTGCCGAAGGTTAGTGAATGATTATTTGTCATTGTGAATACACCACAGCACAACACCTCTCATGCTAAGATGTTTTATCCTTACAGGGTCGTTGGCATTTCAGTATGAATTTATTTCTAAGATATTTTATTAGTGCACATGTAGAAAGGTTAGCTTAGGCCATATTTAAATTAATCAATGATGGAATGAATGGTGGAATATTTCTACTGCACTTTCCCAGACTCCAAAAATGTAAGTGATTGATTATTTGTCATTGTATTATTTGTATTTTTGTGAGGGACATCAAAGTCCCTGGCTTGCCCTGTCCTGCTTCACCAGTTTTCCTTCTTTGGAGCAGTTTTGGTAGGTCCTGACCACTGCAGGCATGTAACATCCTACAATGCTGCAGGTTAAGAGATGCTTGATCCAGCCTACTAGCCATCACAATTTAGCCCTTGTTAAAGTCATTCAAATCCCCACTTTTGCAAATTTTTTATGCTTCCAACACATCATTTGAAGGACAAAATGTTCACTTGCTGCCTCACATATCTCAGTCACTGCCAGGTGCCATTTTAACAATCAGATAATCAATGTTATTCGTGTCACTGTCAGTGGTCATAATGTTAGGGCCGGTGTAAGTGTGTAGAGAAAGTAAGAGGGAGACAGAGAGAATGACTACAAGCCTTGTATTAGTGACATTCAACTCTCTAACCTAATTTGTATGTCTGGTTCTAAAATTCTCTCGACTCTGTTCATAAACGCTTCTCATTTCACCTATACATAATTAGCAGTCTATGAAGTCTGCATATTAGACAGCATTGATCTCATCCAGCCACTGAGCACGTAATGCCTTAAGAGAAAATGATCCACTCACAAGGCTGTTTAGTTGGAGGGGAGTTGCAGTTAAATCGAGCAGACAGAAAGAAATCGCCTCTCACCCACCGGTGCCATGAGAAAAATAGTTTTGCCCACACGGCTGGGTTAATAAGGCTGCCCTTCAGACAGGCTGGTGTGGTTGTCCTTGCGGCTAACCGCCAATCGGCACACGGCCCGAGACCGTCTCTGGTCGGGGAGTCTTCCCCTCCACCATCCATCATCTTCAGCATCTAATCATCCCTCCGACAAATGGCACTTCCATCGAGTCTGCACTGACAAGCTGGGGAGGAAATGGCTTATTTATCATTCTGAGCCCACTGATTGCATAGTGGCATGTCTTAAACGGAGTCGGAGATCTCTTTTTTTGTGTCTGGCTGTGCAGAACCATAAAATTTTCCATATCTGTGGTGCGTTGTCATGGTAATTTCTCCTTACAGCTGAGATATTGAGGAAGGTTTTTGACAGTTCCTGATTGGGGATGATGCTGGAGAGGGCGTGTAAAAATTCTTCTGCAATCTTCAGATTTCTATGCAGTTTTATTCAGACCTAAATAGAACACATATGAAGTTATAGTCAAGCTATAAATCTGCACACAACACAACAACCAGTCCAGTTTTTGGAACAGAACTTATATCTGATCACATGGACTCTCATGGACTCATGGACTAATTTACATACCTACTTCATTTACCAGACTTTATCCAGAGCTCTTTCCATTTTGTAATTGCAGGGAGAGCCTCCCTGGAGTAATTTGCTTAGGGGCTTATAGGTGGTAGTGTTGGAGCTTAAAATAAAGCCAGATTCCAACCCCCAACTTCTCCATATAGAAACCAATGTGATATCACTAGAAAAGTAGACCGGCAATTCCTGAAGAAATTGTGTGATTACTGTGTGCTAAAAAATGTAGAAAAGGATAAAAGTGTGAAAAATCCAAATGGAGAAATAGTGAGAGTTGTTTATAGACGCGTCTGCTAATGATACGTAGTTCACCTAGCTGTTGAATTACGAGCTGTTGAATCAATTTTAAGCTCATGTCAGGCTGACCACAAGATAAGTAATAGCACAGTTCTTCTTAATGGTGGCTCCCCCTCACTGCCTACACATAGCCCTTGTGGCCAAAATAGGGAATAAAGGGTGTGGGTATTAACAAGTAACACAATAGCCAGGAGCTGAAAAGTGTAATCTCTGAATGATGTCTCTACAACTGAAAACTGTGGAAGAAATTAAAGGAACAGACAGTGGGCAGTAGAAGAAGATATAAAGAAGAGAACAAAGTGATTACTGATTCATAGCCATCACAAATATTTTCCTCTCGCTCATATTGAATAGAAGATGACAATAATTTACCTTCAGCTCCCATTCTGTTTGTGCAACAAGAAATCACATTTCGTTTGAGATTATAACTCACATGAAAACAAATGAATAGTGATGCATGAGGAGAGTGGTGTGGATGCTGGATCTAGAACATCAAATGTAACTAGATAAAAAAGTTCGTCAAGACAAACTTTAAGTTGGCTTGAGAAAGCCGGACCAGAAGGTTTTTAAAAGTTTTAAGTTTTGATGGTTTTCAGTCTGAAATAGTTTGAAGTTTAAAGTAGTTTTTAAAAGTTGAAAGTTTGAATGTTAGACAGACAGACAGATAAACCACAGATAGATAGATAGATAGATAGATAGATAGATAGATAGATAGATAGATAGAATGTTGTTAGCATGTTACTAGCATGATTAGCAAGTTACTAGCATCTTGTTAGCATGTTTCTAGCATGATTAGCATGTTATTAGCATTATTAGCAAGATACTAGCATCTTGCTAGCATGTTTCTAACATGATTAACAAAGTTGCTAGCATGTAACTACCATGATTAGCAAGTTACTAGCATCTTGTTAGCATGTTTTTGCATGATTAGCATGTTATTAGCATGATTAGCAAGTTACTAGCATCTTGTTAGCATGTTTCTGGCATCTTGTTAGCATGTTTTTAGCATGATTAACAAAGTTGCTAGCATGTAACTAGCATGATTAACAAGTTACTAGCATCTTGTTAGCATGTTTTTGCATGTTATTATCATGATTAGCAAGTTACTAGCATCTTGCTAGCATGTTTCTAGCATGATTAGCAAGTTACTAACATCTTGCTAGCATGTTATTAGCATGATTAGCAAGTTACTAGCATCTTGCTAGCATGTTTCTAGCATGATTAGCAAGTTACTAGCATGTTACTATCATGATTAGCAAGTTACTAGCATCTTGCTAGCATGTTTCTAGCATGATTAGCAAGTTGCTAACATGTTTTTGGCATGATAAGCAAAGTTGCTAACATATTTCTAGCATGATTATCAAGTTGTTAGCATGATTAGCAAGATACTAACATCTTGCTAGCATGATTAGCAGGTTGCTAGCCCATTTCTAGCATAACTAGCAAAGTTGCTAGCATGTTTCTAGCATGATAAGCAAAGTTGCTAGCATGTTTTTAGCATGATTAGCAAGATGCTAGCATGTTTCTAGCATGATTGGCAAGTTACTAGCATGGTTAGCAAGTTACTAGCAAGTTTCTAGCATGATTAGCAAGTTGCTAGCATGTTTCTAGCATGATTAGCAAGTTACTAGCATCTTGTTAGCATGTTTCTAGCATGATTAGCAAGTTACTAACATGTTTCCAGCATGATTAGCAAAGTTGCTAGCATATTACTAGCATAATTAGCAAGTTACTAGCATCTTGTTAGCATATTTCTAGCATGATTAGCATGTTAATAGCATGTTACTAGCATGATTAGCAAGTTACTAGCATGTTAACTTTTTAGATAGATAGATAGATAGATAGATAGATAGAAATGGTTAGATGATAGATAGATAGATAGATAGATAGATAGATAGATAGATAGATAGATAGATGGTAATAGATAGATAGATAGATAGATAGATAGATAGATAGATAGATAGATAGTAATGGATAGATAGATAGATAGATAGATAGATAGATAGATAGATAGATAGATGAGTTTGAATGAGTTTAAATGGATTAGAAATACAGTACATAGAAGGGAAGTTTGATTGAGTCTGGGAATTTTGACAGTCTATGGAAGTCTATGGGATTTTTCCGAGTTTTCAACAGGATTTTTAGGAAAACCGTAAGTCCGATCAGTTAGAAAAGATATAGCAACTCGAGTCAGACCAGTTTGAAAATCTGGGCCGAGTTTGGAGTTTGTAGAGTTAAAGCTCTAGGAGGAGTAGCAGTCAGAAATTTTAGTCTCAGAAGAAGAAGAAGAAGAAGAAGAAGAAGAAGAAGTTTAAATAGCATATCAGTAAGTTGGCTACACCGTTAGCTTTTCATCAGCTGCCTCTGTTATGGGTACTGCATGATGTAAAATGCTCTGTTATTAGCACCATAAATAATATTATAAATATATAAATAACTCTTTCCAAATTTTTACATTGAAAATAGATTTTTTTTTCATTGTATGAAACCATATCCGGATCTTTATTGTTTTGCCTCACAGTTATGTTAGAAACCTGTATCATATAGTTTTACATATGTGGCAGTTTATAATAGTATAACATGTTTTATGCAATAAACAAGTATTATAAAGTTATGTGCTATAACAGATCCAGTCAACCCTGATTTGCATCCCTTGTTGGAACATTTCCCTGTCCACTGGACATGCTTATAAATACTGTATATGGTCCGTGCACCTTTAAGGTCACAAAAGACTGCTGGTGCCTGAAATTATTCCTCATGTCAAACAGACTGGTGTAAGATTATCAGTGAAAGAAATCAAATAGTGTTGTTTAAAAAGTCTATTTGCATTACAAGATTCCATGGCCACTCTTTCATTTTCCATAATGATGACATTTTGAAAGCATCTTTGGCAGTGATCTCTACATTGTTATTTGTTCATTGCAAATGGACATTTTTCCAGAGGAACTCAAAGCCTTTACTTAAGAATCTGAGAATAATGCATTAAGTAATGTAATAGACAAAATGCTTTGAGCAGCTTCTTTAATGCAAACAATATTCACTAAATGCAATTCAGTTAGATTTAGAACTAAAATGAGAAATTTCTTGTCTTATTGGGTCTAAAGTTACAACATGCCCCCCCAAATTAAACCTCAAATGTGCAACAAACTTTTTGCACTGTAACTGTAAGTGAAACGTAAGTGAAATGTGAAAGACAATAGGCACGTACTCTCTTGCACTTTAAACCATATGTATCCCTGCAATTTAGCAGCATGTGTTTTTAGCTCAGGATGTATTTTAAAATATTTCATATCTCTGCTTTACAATTTTCTATGAAGTAGAGCAAATAAAGACTGTTGGCCTACAGGAATCTTGGGCATTTGCCACACCTGAAACAAAAGGGGAATAAATATCAGCCTTAATAAACAGAAATCGATATGCAATTAAAAGACAAACAAGGTATTGACACAGTCTAAAGATTAGTGCAGGCCAGCCAGCCAACACATTAAAACGCAAGCGAGGAGTCGATACATAATTAATATAATGGGACTATTTGTTGGATGCTCTGTGCACCTTCTCCATGAAACTCCAGCCTGAACCGTGATTTATTGTTATATCCTCAAGTGTATAAATCACTGAAGCAACACGTGAGCAAATTTTGATGTAAAACACAACTGTTATCAATGTGTGACAAAAGTTCAAATTAACATTAATTCACTGCTGGGCTATCATGAGTTGTTATGCCTTTAACACAGAAGTAAAAGACTAAAGAATTTCTGTGTGGCTGTTGTGAACATAAAGGGCTGAAATGTGCAAACAGACCACCAATGTTGGGGAAGTTACTTTTAAACAGCAACCTTTTGAGCTACATGCTACTTGTATTTAAAAGGAGCTAAGCTATAGCCAAGCTACTGTTTTAATAAAGTAGTTAGCTACACTACAAGCTTAAGATAACAACTGAACAAATTTTTCACATCCTGGTGAATTTCTGATCTATTGACACATCTATTGTCGTCCAGTCCAACAGTGAAGCCCAGCCGAAGAAATTTTCCTGCCACAGAACCTGTTGAAACCGTTTTATACTGTTGTCATGGAGTTCTATGCATCACAGTCTGGTTTGGGACAGCCACAAAATAGGACAGACACTGCATAGACTGCAGCAAACAGTGAGGACTGTTGAAACTCATTATTTTGCCCCTCTGCCCACCCTGGAGCAGCTATATTCATCAAGAATCAGGAAATGGGCAGAAACAATCATTAAAATTGTCACATACTCTTGTCACAATTTGGCTCCCCTCAGGCAGGCACTGGAGAGCTCTGTATGCTAAGATGGTCAGGAATAGGAACAGTTTCTTCCATCATACCATCACCTTCAAATATTAATCAATGCCTCTTTTACTTGCTGTACCCCCATCTTTTCCTTCTGTATAATTGTACTATTTGTATTGTACCACATACAGTACCAAATAAACTTGTACACTGTGCATATAGTTTTGTATTGTAGAATTTACATTGTATAGTTCTCATACTGATCTAATACTGATCTGTTTCACTACTTACCTGACAGAGGTGATACCACAATCAAGAAGGTGGTGCACCCAGGGCAAGGCTCAGCCAACATCTGCACTAACATCCGCAATTTCCTCAAATTCAGCTGCATAATTAATGGTAGTGGGATAGCGTTAGGGTTAGTGTTAGAGATGCAGAGCACATGTTGGCCCTTTTGCCTTCACTCTGCAGTCCATCTCATCCCAGACCATCTCGACTGAGTTTGGTCAGGTGACCTTCGAGGACAGGTCATGTGGCGCAGCACTCCATCACTCTCCTTCTTGGTCAAATAGCCCTTACACAGTTCATTCATAGCTTTGATGCCTTTAGTGAGAACCTACAATGTAAATAGTAATGAAAATAAAGAAAAAACATTGAATGGGAAGGTGTGTCCAAACTTTTGACTGGTAGTGTATGTTCTGAAATAAAAGCCTTCTACTGCAGTCATGCTATATCTGCCATGTAAATTGGACATATGACTTGTGTGTTGGCCATTCATCATAGTGTTACCAATGATGCAGTGACAGATTGTCAGCTAATAGCCGGATGGTGACATGGACTGTTGTGTATGTATGTGAGTGTAAGTGTGTGTGTGTGTGTATGTGTGTGTGAGAGAGAGAGAGAGAGAGAGAGGGAAAGAGAGAGAGAGAGATGGGAGGGTGGACACTGCCATTTGTCATTTGCTATTGAGCATGTCAGCTTTTGTGCAGAGGCTAAACCATGGAGCATGCTATACTCATCCATCTACATCAAAAGACACACATAAACACACTCACCCACAAACACTCAAGTAACATGTAGTTACAAAGCTGGAAGGGCATCAGCCCTACAGCATGTTGGAGCATTAATGGGCAAATCACTGCAGTATAAATGGTATGAACCAGGACATTGGACAAGCCCTAAAGCAGTGAGGGTGAAAAACAGATTGCAGCTATGGGTTTTTATTTTATTTTTACAATGGCTAAACTGGCAAAATCTAAACTTAATTGCCCAGTGGTTTACACAGTCCAGGCATGAGTCACACCGAATTTGACATTATGAGTTTTTAGGTCTAAGTTTCCAATCCACATTTCTGTTTGAATCCATGTTTGCTAAATGCTGATCACCAGGGTCAGGTGAGAGAGGAAATGGAACACAGACGTTCATCTGAACTCAATTTTCCTGACTTCATAAACAGCTGCCAATAGCCATTGGCATCATACAGATTCCCTCAGAAAAGAGGACTGTTTATGATGAATAAGAGGGCGGGTTTGGAGCTGACACTCAGTCTGACATGCTGTTGAGAAAGATCAGCAAAAGGAAAAAGGAGCATCACCCTCCATTCACCAGAAGAGAAATGGAGATAGTTGAAGAAAAGGAGACACTGAGAAATTGAGACAGATTGATAGACAGAGAGATTGTAATTGTGAGGGCACAAGGGCACAAGAGAGAAAAAGAGGGGGGGGGGGGGAGAGAGAGAGAGAGAGAGAGATGTGCTTTCTTTCGTTCCAGGCCACTTTATATTAAATTTATTTTATTCTGGCGTGCTGCATATTCTTTGCTATGCATCTCATTGCATTACAGTTGCTTATATACCAGTTCCATTTTTCAAAACAAGAATTCTTTTAAAACATTACATTAAAAGATATATTACGATGATGACTGTGATTGTGTTAACATGCTTATTTTTGTGGTTCCCATGGATTCTTATTACTTGGTGCAAATTCAACAACAGGCTACAAAGCTATATAATAACTTTCCTCAGTGTGAGGAGCGATAAAGGTCATTTCCATATTATATTGAGTGCTTGAGGGTGATCTCTTAGAGCTTTGCCAGGTTTTGATGACTGTCTGTTCGTGTATGTTTTCAAAAGTGCAGCACAATGAAATGGGACCTCTGCATTTGACCCATCCATAAAGGAGCATTGGGCAGCTTTTTGGTACACCCGGAAAGCAGTGCCTGGGGATGGTACCTTGCTAATGAGTACCTCAGTGGCAATTTTACCAGCCCGAGACCATCTGATCACGGGGTCAGTTCTCTAATCGTTGCGTTACCTACAGCCCCAACAAAAGCCAATGTCTGAAAAGATACTTGATTACAATGAGTCCTGACAATCAGCAACCTGGCTGTCATGAAGGTTCAGTCTTAAAACATATTTATTCACATTCTTGTGTTTCTGAAAGTTGAAAAGAAACAGTCAATTAGAAACATATAGTAAATAAAATACAAAATACAATTCAAACAAACTCACAACAAAAGTAAATGACTTAATCAATGTTCATTTTGGACAATATTCTAGTAAAGGTCAGTCCCATGACATCATGACATTTTTCTGGCATTCTCTAACAAAGAAGGCTCATTTAGGCAAACATTTTGACTGATCAGAATATATACAGTATACTGAGGTGAAAATTGGGTGAACTATGTTTTTAGGACAAATCACTCCTCTAATGAGTCTCTCCAGATTTTGGGTTTGCAGTTGTTCTGCCACGTGGGCCATGTGGAATTAGTTGATATATATGCACACTCTGATTCCCAGCTGGAAACAGGAGCTGCACCACAGGAAGTCTGACTGTTCCACTTCCTGTTGCCCCACCATGCGGGATTATCACATCAAAAAGTAAATAAGGGATTAGATTTGAAGTCGGGACTGCAGAACAGATGAGACATAAAGCCTCAGCAGATAAACGTTACACAGCAAAATTACTCTCACAAAGCGGATTTTGTGGAGGAAAAAAAACACAGATTGCGAAATGATGTCCGACAGCAATAAGTATTGAAAAAAAAACAGGTGCAGGACTGTTCACTGTGAAGGTAGGTCAAATTTATTTAAGCCTAAGGTCTTATAACAAAGTCTGAAAAGTTGGAAGGCAGTCTAAACTGAATATTAATGACCTCAAAATAGAATAAAATGAACATAATACTTATTTGAAGATTTGAAGTGTAGCCTATAAAATAAGCATTCTCAATTAAGCATGTATTTAAAATAAGCATTTACAATTTGGCTCAATCCTACATCTAGTCTTAAGATTTAAAAATATTGGAATTATGGCTTTCTGTGAATACCTCAAGTCTGACTCTGATTTATGACTATATATCTTCTGAAAGAAATCCTTTTTGTAAAGACTACAAAAAGAATGAGCAACAGTATTTTTAAAGACAAATATCTAAACTCAGAATATCTTTAGGTATGCACTCCATGACCCTAACCAGTCTGGATTCAAAGCTGCTGACTCTACTGAGAGTGCACTTTTAGTTGTCTCTGAAAATCTTCATGCTGCCAGAGCCGCAAACCTGTCCTCGGTTCTGATGCTTCTGGACCTGTCTGCAGCTTTTGACACGGTCAACCACGAGATCCTTCTGGATACTTTCTCTAGCCTTGGGATTTCAGGTACAGCCTGGCGATGGTTTGCATCTTACCTTGATAACTGGACATATCAGGTGACATGGCAAGGCTCCAGTAAGGCTGACTACTGGTGTTCCCCAGGGTTCAGTCCTGGGACCCCTTCTCTTCTCTCTATACACTGGTTCTCTTGGGGAGGTTATAGCTGCACACGGGTTCTCCTACCACTGTTATGCAGATGATACTCAACTCATTCTCTCCTTTCCACCAGACGACCAACATGTATCAACTCGAATCTCAGAGTGTCTAGCTGACATCTCTTCTTGGATGACATCCCACCACCTCAAGTTAAATCCTAGCAAGACTGAACTCTTGTACATCAAAGGCAGTCCTTCACCAAACCTCGACTTTGCCATTTCTTTTGATAACTCTGTTATCATCCCCTCAAAAAACGGCAAGAAACCTCGGTGTCATTCTGGATCACACATTAGCAACCTCACTAGGTCCTGCAGATATCTCCTATACAACATCAGAAGAATCTGCCCCTTTCTCACTACCGAAGCTACTCAGCTTCTTGTCCAGTCCTTGGTTCTCTCTAAGTTGGACTATTGTAACTCCCTAATGGCTGGACTTTCAATGAAAGCAACACGACCACTTCAACTGATCCAGAATGCAGCTGCGAGACTTCTCTTCAGCGTTTCTAAATTCTCGCACACCAGACCTCTGCTGCGGAACCTGCACTGGCTCCCTGTGGCTGCTCGCATCAGGTTCACATCCCTAACGCTTGCCTTTAAGGCCAAGGATGGACCTTTACCTCTTTACCTATCAGCACTTATTAAACAACATGTCACTTCTCGTCCTCTGAGAGCATCAACCGCTGCTCGTTTGGAACCACCTCTACTTAAGGAAGACATGCATCGAAACTCTTTGCAGTGCTGGCTTCTCAGTGGTGGAACCAAATTCCGCTTGCCGTTAGAACGGCCGAGTCCCAAACGTTGTCTGAAGACACACCTCTTCGAAGAGTATCTAGGTGACTAATTTACCTTTTATGTTGTCTTACCCATCCAAAAAAACACCCACTAACATGTGTCCGTCTGTGAACTTTAGTTTTCTCTAACCCATTTTTCGTCAAAGTATAAAACTTAGTCTGTGGTAATTTAGTTTAACTACAGCTGTTGACACAGCTTACAGATCTAAGAACAGTTGTGAACCACAAAGCACTGTTTTAGTCGCACTGGATAAGAGCGTCTGCTAAATACTGAAAATGTAAATGTAAATATAGGTAAGTCTTTTGAGTAAGACAGACTTTTTATTGTTCATGATTATAAGAAACAGAAAGCAAATAAATCAGCTAAATCGGTCGACATCAAAGCTAACACATCAAACCAAGCCAACTGGTCGTATTTATGTATTATATCTCTATTGCTGCTAATATGCAAATCTTGTGTTCTGAGGCACAGTCATATAGTCATATTATTAGAAATATATTAATAATGTTATAATATTAAGGTCACTTTTCTATCCTGCATGTTTTACTTAGATGTTATTACAGGATATACAATAACTAGGTGTACTTCACAACTGTCGACTACTTGATCTTTATGCTTTTTATCAGCATTATTTTTATAAAAAACGTTTAACACATACACTGCATCTGCAACAGTGTATGTGACAAATAAAAACTCAAAACTTCAATCTCTCTAATCCAGTTATGCCTTATAGTTGTGTTTTCCTGCTGCTAGCACACTTGACTTAAGAGCTTAATAAGGTTAAATGGACATGTTAGGGCAGGTGAGCACTAAAGCTTGGCAGTGAGATCCTCCATAAGCAGGACTGCAACAGTGTATAAAGGTGCGGTCAGACTGGAAAAAAAAACATGTTGCTTTCTATTTACTCCTATTCAAAACCATGAAGCAGCACAGCTAAACAGTACTGTGCTATCAGCAATGCTATATTCAGAACAGCAGAAAACCAAGCACTTTTCCCCACCCTCTTTCTTCATCTTTACAAGAAAAAAATGTCCAGCACTGGAGTTTTTTACTTCTTCAAATTGCAAGCTGATGCTATTAGCCATGCTACATTGGCTTGAGTCATACACCACACTCGTCACACCATAAAAATGCAGCTAAGTGAAAGTAAACATTCACTGCATGTTGCAATGAGACTTTTCCTCCACACAAGTAGTAAATAATTTGTTCCATTTCCTCTCTGTAGACTGCTTGTGTAACAGATACTCATAACCAGTGATAATAATTCTGGTTACAAGCTGTAAGTGATTTGGTGTACATTAAATCATTTGGTTCTTAACACCCAGCAGACTGTAGAGATGGATTTCAAACTCCTCCACATTCCCTCTCAGTGTCAATAGTTATTTCACGCCAACAATTCAATTCTTAAGGACTGTCTTGAATAGAAATCGGAAGTGTAAATGCAACACACTCCATGATATTAAAAAGGCACAACAGAGATAGTATTTCCTACGACAACTGAAGAAATTCAACAGTTCTCAGGCTCTAATGATCCATTTATACACTGCAATCACAGAATTCATTCTCACCTCTTCTGTAATTGTCCGGTTTATCTCCTCCGCCCTTCTTGAAAGAGTAAAACCACAAATGGTGATCAGGACAGCGGAAAGAGATCATTGACTGCAATCTGCCCTCGCTTTGCAAAAGAGGAGCCTTGAAGCGTGCTGAAGAGATAATGGAAAACACATCTTGCATCCAAACACCATCTTTTCCTGTGGGTGGCAAAAGGTTCAGACTTCTTACAGTCAGTACACAGGGACAGACTAACAACTAACAGCTTCCTTCCAAATGAGGCAACTCTTAAAAATCAGTATTCTTGTCTTAGTATTAGCATCTTAGCATTAACTGCCTTAGTCAATTCATTAGTCCATACTAATACAACTTACATATTTATATGTGCATCTTTTTAAAGAAGTGATCACTTGTATAAATGTTTTTCTTTTAATTATTGCAAAGCGTACCATTTTGTAGCTTAATTGCTTTTTTGATTACAATTTGTTTGTAATCAAAGGTGAAGCCAGAAACCTGAGGGCCGCTGATTACTCAGACACAGAAGTGTGAACTGAACTCGCCTGCTTTTTTCACAACATCGTCCATCTTCTCAGTGTTGTTATCTGCATGTTACTAAAGGATTTTATCTACTTATTTTAAATGTTTCTGGATGCTTTTGGGATTTGTCCTGTACAACAACAACAAGTGAGAGGATTCCATCAGATTGTTCCAGTCACCAGTGCATTGGTAAGTCTTTCTTAGAATTGTTGAATGGGTCTCTCCCATCTCCTCAGAGCCCCACTTCCAAACCCAGCTTGTCACAAAGACTCTTGATAGCCAGTTTAAGGTCACCTGAGTATTAGCCCTTTGCTTTTCGTGGTTTGCAAAAGGATTGTCGGTGTTTCTGTGTCTGCATGCGGTGTGGTTTCCGGTTTGCATTAAAAAAAACCTCTTCTCATTTGCAATACCCGTTCCTGCATGCTGATTTTGAATATTCTGGTTTTCTGGTTACATGACTCTGCTTGTTTGTATTTATGTCTGTGCCTTTGTTCAGCTATTTTGATTTCTTTGAGGACTCTGATTCCCCATTCATGATCTTTTGACTTTACCCAACTACTGCCATTATTTGGGGCAGTTAGTAGCATAATGGTTCGGGAGTTGGCCCTGTGATCGCAGTGTTGCCGGTTAAAGTCCCAAGCTAGTAAAGGTGCCACTCATGTGTTAATGAGCAAGGTACTGTGCCACTACTGCCAAAAGCTGCTTATTGCTCCTTCATGGTCAAATGCAGAAGTCACATTTCTTTGGTGCACTGTGTGCTGTACCGTGGTGTGTTCACAATGACAAGTAATCATTAAATTGAAAATTTATTCTTGTGCTTTGCAATTGGGTCTCTGCCTGGTATTACAGTATTACACTGACTGGATTTCTAATTTTAAGAAGGAAACGACACCTTACTGGAACTTTTCCAAACATATTGAACCTGGCAATCCCACTGACATCTTTAATTATCCCAAAGGTTTACATCTTAAATGTTCTACTTTGGAAAGGTGTTACACCTGGCAATACCCCCAAAAATAATAAGACACAGTGGTACAATTGATAATGATGCAAACGGAAACAAGATATCTTCAGAAACGACCTGCTTTTTCTGGTTACCTTTTTCTGTTACAAAAAAAGTCAACAACATTCTGCAACAGTTATTTATATGCAGTGTAGATCATTAAATCTGCCAGATTGTATACAGAGCAATCTCACAGACTATATTGTTTTTTACTCTGTAGGCACAGCTGAGGCGTGTAGCAGGCGACTCCAAAACAAGATGAATATCTCTATTCATAGGTTATTTTAAAGGTCAGGTATATAAACACTGCTTACTGCTCATCTCCCTTCCTGCTTTGGAATGATGAATGTGTCCGGGTGGCAGATGCTGTCTGTGGTTTAAAAGTTCCCCACCTTACTTTAACCCAGGGGATGCATGCTTTGGTAACAAAGGTGAGAAATAAAAAAGGGTTTGGAATAGAGTGATACAATTCTCAACTGTAGTGAGTGCAGCATTCATTTTGACATTTATCTTTCACAATGAAATTGCAAACTTTCCCAAACTCTAGATGTACTGATGTAAGGAACCAAGTGTTCACATTGACTGGAGCAAAGAAAAAAATGTCTATGCCATGGAGACGTGTCTGATTATATCAGGTCATTGTTGAGGAGTAATCAGTACCGGACATGTCAGATCTAATCAGTTGAAATTTCAGTGTAATTCCTTATTGCGTCAGCACAGTGTTTGATTTATTTCTCTGCAGTTTCCACGTTCCATGCCTTCTGCCCTAGAAGAGAGAGGCCTTTTCAAAGGATATGTAAGCCCACTTGCAGTGTTGGGGAAGCTACTTTTAAAACTTATGATTAAAGGTAACTAAGCAACAGCCAAGCTGCTGTTTTACTATTGTTGTTAATTCCACTACAAACTACAGAGAAAAAGTACATTGTAGTTATTTAAACCAGTAATGCTTGTGCCATATGACTTCTTAAAGCAATTTTAAAAATGTAAAACTTGATGTTAAATATAATATGAAACATGTCTCACACATTAACATTACATTTGTAATGTTAATGTAAGAGGCATACCTTTTTATAAATATGTCCACCCATTCCTGCTTACATCTTCACCAAAGTGGACTCCACTGAATCCTCAGATTCCATCAGATGCCCTTATTGTGTCCTCAAACCTCCACATGGCCTTAAAGCAAAGTCATATTTTCTTAGAACCTGTTCATTGGTCCCAGAGATCATTTCAAGGCTTACACAGACATTATCAGGCCCTTGCGTGCTTGCTCGGGCCACCTACTCTCATCAGTATTACGTCAGGTGATGCACACTCATGCTGATTTTTTGTGCTCATGTCTGTACTGGCAATATGTTCAGATTTATATCTCACTAATGTAAATTTTGCTTGATTTAAGGACATGACAATTTGATTTAGTGATCAATTACACAACAATACAGTAAGATTTGCTGAGATTTTCTTATACCTGTAAGTGTAATTATAGTAGTGGTGGCACAGTGAGTGTTGGTAACTGTACAATTGGGGTTTCGAATTTGGGGAGAGCCTAAAAAAGCCAAAGTTAGCCCCTATGGAACGCCCCTGATCCCAAAATTATACAAGAATATCACGTCTAAATACCATAAATGTAAATGTAATTAAACTGAAGTGTGTATGTGCTAGTATATATTAAAGACTTGAAAACACTACTTAGATTTAATGTGCATTCCATGGCTCAGAATCTATGGCTCTGTTGGTGCATAAACTCCCTCCAACTTAAGTCTTTATAAATCCAGGAAATTGTGATTGTGATGTCTTTTATGCTAAATGCAGTCCCCTGTTAGTCATTTGCAACCTTCTATCGTGAAAATCATACAGCAATTTGTCTGTGAGTGAAGGAGCTTGAAAGCAGGAAAGAACTGCTCTTAAAAGCTCTGCGGGGTTAAACCGCTCGCTGTGCATTGTGATCTATGCCTGGAGGACATTGAGTTATTAAAAAGAAATATTGCTTCATAAAAAGCTGGAGTCCCTTGCTGTTGCTCTCTCTTTTTCTCTCTGTGTAATGACTTGTACGATGTTGTGGATTATCAGGAGGGTGTATGTCGTCGCATGTCACAAAAGCTGTGGCAGCTCTCAGGGTGACGTGCGTACATGGGTACATATTTTTCATGAGTGTTAAACTCCAGCAGAGCTCTGCACCTCTGATACCCTTTAGATGAATTGTCAGGTCACATAATGATGTGAAGGTGTGCCGCTGCTGTGTGGGGATTTGTAAGATAAGCACAGGAGCTTCTTTAATTAAATATTGCTCTCTAAAATCAAATATTTGGACTGACATTTGTATGCTCCAGGAGAAAGACTGAATATAACGTGCAGGATATAGTCAGATTCTCACTTGTATAGCTGTATATATCATTTGGCAGGTCGAGAATGATGTGTTTTTAATAGTGTGTTCAATTTCATTTCTGCTGACAGTTGGTGTTTTGCTCAGGTTATGTAGCCTACAAAATCTTAGTTGACTTCATTCTGCATGCTGTCAATGAACATTGTAAGCCGCTTGGTCCCTTGATAAAAATCTTCATATCGAATAAATAAAATCAGCACATATATTTCATAAAATTCACCTGTGTAGGGAACATATATATCTTTCACATTTTGTTGCACATATTCATATCTGTGGAACCTCTCCAGATTTTGTTTGATGTTTTTGTTGCTTACGATTTGCTAACTAACGATGTAAATAATCTACTACAAACATGGATCCTCCAATACAGACTGCTTTTTGAAGATTGTCCTAGACAGACATCTTTCCCATTTTTGGGATATCAGGCTGCCAGGTCGATAGTTTTATGTTTATGTGTGTCTGAGTGTGTGAATGAAAGTGTGTATGTATACGTTAGTGTTTGTGCGTATTCCTGTGAGTATACAGTATAATACAATATCAAGCTTGTGTGTGTGTGTGAGTGTGTGTGTGCGCGCGCGTTTGCCTTGCGCGTGTTACCGACAGAGGGCAGTGCGCGCGCTCCGGTCGCGCTCCGAGTGAGAGAGAGGGAGAGTTAGGGGAGGGGGAACGCGCATGTGGACGCGCGCGCAGACACAGCTCTGGTAGTTGGAGTCAGCGTCAGCACGCGCTCCGGAGTTTTACTGAACAGAAAGTGGTGTCGAGCGCGCCAAACAGAGATCCGTCCGGATCGAGGCGCGGGGGAAAGTGAGCGGGAGGCGGACGGAGCTGTTGTCGGAGTTCTGAGCGATGCAGCATGGCCAGATGGTTCAGGGAGCACCTGGGCTTCAAGAGCACCAAAGCGTCTCCACCGGCGCCCCCCAAACCGGACTACCGGCACTGCCACGCGCCCGGCTCCGGTCCGCCCGGTTACCACGCGCCCGGCCCCGGGGCTCAGCCCGACATTCTGACTGCTTACAAACTCCAGAAAGAGCTCGACTTCGAGGATCCGTACACGGGAGGCGGAAGCTCCCCGTTCAGCGGCGGCACGAGCTCGGCCGGAGCGGCGGAGGTCAAGTACGTGTCCCCCAAACACCGGCTCATCAAGGTGGAGACGACCGAGCGGAGCGGCGGAGGCGGCAGCGGTGTTGGGGTTGTTGTTGTTACCGGCGTCACCGGCACTCAGGCGCTCAGGTCCCCGTCCTCCCCACCTGCGGAAGCGGACACTAAACAAGACAAGGTGAGCTCACCTGCGCAGGTAAGAACGCAAACCCGCGCCGCGTTGAGAAGCTCCAGACAACTCGGGGTTTGTGTTCAGGATGGTCTCGTTTGGTTGGTGACCCGGTCGGACTCAACCGGAGCGGACAGAACCGGAGTCGGTCCAGCGGTACCGCGCCACGCGCTCCACGTGCTTACGCAGTGGAAACCGGTACAACGGGGTCGTGTCTGATCTGGTCGTTCTGAAGAATTGTCTGTGCAGGTTATGAGTCGTCCAGGACATGATAATTGTGAGGGCTTAAATCGAGGGCAACTGACTTTTCGCAATTCTTGAAGACGCTTCACCTCTCATCTGAAAGGCTTCTTCAGTTTTAAAAGTTTGATTAGGAGGTATTTATGCTGTAGTAGAGTTGTCACCTTGAAAGTGGTCGTTGACTCGACCCAACCGTTCAACGGGTCGTTAGGGTCGCACAGGGCAAGGTGTGGATCAAAGTGTGAGTCGTTGATTTTCACTGAGGCAAGGTGTGAACCATGTGCAGGTGGTTTCACCTCGCATATAAGTCGCCTGGGATGAGATCTCAAGACTGCGTTGTAGGTCTTATGATAATTGGTGTAGTAAGCCTCTATCTCTGTTTTCATTCCAGTTGGACACAGATAAATACCTGGAACTCCTCATCAGACTTTTAGGAATGAAGAAGCCTTTTTTATTTTGAAAGCAAGCCAATTGATTCAAATGAAGAATTGAAGAATTATTATTAAGAAATGAAGAATTATTTCCATAGAATTATTAGTGCTCTGAGTGACCATATACTGGTGAGAAAGCAAGACAAGGTGTGGTAAAGCTTAAGGAATAAAAATGTCATATATACTTAGTACTACTACTACTAATAACTATTTGTGGTAACAATATGTACAGTTGTTTATAATATGCAAGTTTGTCATATATAATAATACACACATAACACAAAGTGCTTTGTAAAAATAAAAGAAATAGATTAAAACTACACATTTAAATAAGACCATATAGGCAAATAGAGAAGCAACATAAAATAATGAGAATTCATGATAGCCCAAGATGGCAAATGATTAATACCATTTAAAAGACCATATTTCAAAATATGTTCATATTATATTATTTTTCACATTGCATCCAAAGTAAATGCAGCACAACATGGAACATGGGTGACATGAAAATTACGTTTATAATGGAGTATATTTTTTTCCACCTTGTCTTACAATTGCTTGAAATTGCTGAGACGGTTTACCTTGACTCAGACTAAACTGTCTTGCCTCATTACGTGCAGAGCCACTTTTAGATTCAAGGTCTACGACTAATAAAATACACAATAAAAACAGTAATGTAGGTTTTTATTTTTAATATTTTAGGCAGAGATTCATAATGGTCATGCTTTGTTCAAAAGGCCTTACTTTACCTCTCATCGTTAGTCATAAGAATCATTGCTTAATACTGGTTGTTCCACTAGTCCAACAGCAACGTGTGCACCCACACACATATACCTACACACACACACACACAGCATGCTCTCGTATTTGTGTAATTGAATTATGTCAGCTTGTAGTAGTTTGGTTGGCTGTGTATGGAAAGCTGCCAGAGTTGTTTCAGGTGTGCACAGCATGTCATTTTTTCAGAGTCACACCCCTTTAAGGTGTGGCTCACACGCGCACACACGCACACTGTGGAACTCACTTATGCGAGCATGCTGATGCTAATCGTATAGACTAGGGGAGGCAGTTCAGTCCTGTGGTGCTGGAAAACAAATGAAGAAGTTGAAGTGTGCACCATCAGTTCACTGTGACTATGTAAAAGAGACACTCCAAAAATTTGCTGTTAACAGCATATTAAATCTGCAGTGCACCATATTCTAAAGATTTTAGCCTTATTAATTGGTGTGTTTTCATTAATTGCTGGCCATGTTGTCTTTAAAGCAAATGAAGCACCACATAGAACATGGACAATATGAATGATTCCGTTTATAATGCAATATATTTTTTCCACTGTCTTGCTTGAAATGACTGAGTCTGATATGGTTTACCTTCACTCAGACTAAACCGTGCTGCCTCATTATGTGCAGATCCACTTTCAGACCCAATGTGTATGTCTGGGTTTGTGTTGTGTTTGAGTGTTGAGTGTCTGTGTGTATCAGTCACACACACCTACATGTGCATGCAAGAGGACTGCTTTAACACATCCCCATTGCTGCACTCCGGAATAGGCTGTCAGAGGGGTTAGAGTAGGGAAATACACTTATCTGTCCTGTTAGACAATGCAACGTCTGCTCTGTCTACTTAAAACGCAGCATGTTGTCGGCTCTTAACTGGCACTTGCTGGTGTTTTGATGGCAGCGGTAGAAACTGGATGTAGCACACTGCGCTCAACACTGTTATTAACACTGAAAACCTGAGCTGGAGAGGCAGGTTTTCCCAGATGTGTAAGAAACTGATGGACTTAAAAATAGTATAAGTTGAGATAGATATATTTATTATGACCATCAAGTTTAAAACTTGTAGAGAAATCTGATTTTTTTAGGCTCAAAATAATACAGCATGTATACAGTGTTCTATTTTTGAGTTTAGATAAAGAACCTATGATGGATGATGTGCATGATAGATTTGCAATGCAGAATACAGAACGTCAAATAAGAATAGAGTAGTAAATATTAGAGGTCGGCTGATATTGATTTTTCAAGGCCGATATCGATACCGGGTATAGTTAGTTAACGGGGCCAATAACCAATATTTGTCAAAATGTAGAATTTTACAAACTCCATGCTCAGTTAAAACTCTCCTTCTCCTATTTTCCTTCTTGGACTTTCACGCTGCATTCGTGTGTGAGTGTGGTCTGAGTGACAAGGCTTCACCATTGATTGGCTAATACTTCTGTGATATATAGACAGTCAGAGACTGTTGTGGAACATTAAATGAAACGGTGAGTCGAAAGCAAATGGCAAGAGATGTTAGTGGAGCCACAATAGCATACCTTGTAATTGCTTTATGTCGGTGAGGGTCAAAATTAAACACATACTGATAATTTGCAAAATGCCTAATATTGGTCCCCGATAATCAGTCGACCCTTAGTAAACATCAACAATTTATACTCACTAAATATGTGTACGTTTGCTGTCACAACTAACAATATCAAGAAAAGCCATATGGAAGTTCTAAGACGTAACAATTAATAGGACAAATATAAATTTGATGTTTTTACCACCAACATAACATAAAAAAAATTTGACCTCTAACATCATGTTCCATGTCGTAATTACAAGGACAGACTGCCTGCCTGGTATTTAAGGGTCTTGCCTAGGTGGTGCCTAGTGGTGGTGATGCTAGCCACAGGAAAGAACTGAATTTTAACCTGTGACCTCTTGGTCTTACCACAGGACCATCACTCGCCCACCATTTAAGACCTTCCCCAAGACAACATTCCATAATGCTTTTGAAATATACGCTTTTTTTCAGTGTCTGGAATGCTATTTTGTGGCAAATGTATAAAAACACAAACGAGCCAACAATGGAGTTGCATACTACTGGACTGATAACACAATGACAACACTTGTTACGTGTGCGTGTGTGCAACATAACACGGTTGAAGGATCCATATTCCATCTACGTTTGTTTTTAATTGTCATTTACTGGCTGTTAAAGACTTGAAACCGATTTATCTGCAGTTGGCTCCTGTCAGTTGATAATATCGGTGCACAGATTTATCAGCCAGATTTTTGTAAGGATCTCAGCAAGCCAGAACCAAAAGTGCAGCACATTGACCGGGGGAGACTGACACGCTGCCATTTTCCTGATACTGCAGAAAGGCCAATTGATGTTTTAATTACTTGACTAGTGAGGCTAATTATATGAGCGCTTACCTAATGCTCAGCATGCCCATAGCCAAATTTGTTCAGCCTGCAGATTTGACATGACAAGAAGGAGCCGTCATTCACTGCAGAGCTTTGTAGTTGCGAGATGAGCGTAGAGGTAGAGGATGGCGAGCTAAAAGTGTGAGAGTGTTATTGGATATTTTTAAAGTGAGTGATTATTTGTCTTTGTGAACACAGCACAGCACACAGTGCACCACAACTGAATGTGATGTCTGCATTTGACCCATTGTGCAGCTGACGTGTACTGCTTTGTCATGGTAACTTCCTCATGAGTACCTTTACCGGTTTGGGACTTGAACTGGCGACCCTCTGATCTTGTTGCAAACTCCTTAACTGTTACACTGCCACTTGCCCTTAGGCATTTGAGGAGAGCAGTGTGTCCAGAGCAGTTGTGACTGTTTGATTATGTGGTGATGCAGCAGAGACCCCTCATCCTGGGTGAAGTTGCCAGCTCACTGCATTATTATATTTAATGTGTTTTTGTTTAGAGTGATTAGACCTTCACGAATGAACGACTTTAGGTGAATTACCAATTATCATCTTGCTGCAGTCCTAATTAGCTAAGACACATACACACCCACACCCACAGCTTTTTGGTTCTCAGCAGCACTCAAGGTTTCCTCAAAGTGAATTAGCTGAAGATAAACAGCAGATAATGGAAGCAAACAAACCCCACACATGCAAACTTACACACACTTCCTCTGACCTTGCACACACCCCCATCTTATTTCCCACCCTCTCTGTTATGGCCGTGGTTTTTAATCGGGCATTGCAGTAGAACTGTGCTGTGATCTGGACAGGCTACATCAGTGAGGTGGTGTTGAGTAAAAGTCAGTGAGTTGTCATTTGCTTTTTTTAAACAATAATATCTTGCCCTAGGACTTTGACCATAAGTCCTTTTTCAAGACTAATTCTAAAAATAAACGGAAAAAATAAAAATTGTTTTATTCAGACTTGAGCCATTTAAAAACAAGCTCATGACAGTATAAGTAACCAATAACAAGCCTAATATATCAAAAGTCAAGATATTGGGCTTTGAAACACCAAAAACACCAAATAAATATGTCCTCTAACACTGAGAAGGGAGATGCATACATCCTAGCGTTGTCCCAGTGTATTGTACCGCGTACGCTGCTACGTGATCGACATGGCATGACAAAGTTTCATTACTGAATGGTTTGTTAGAATTCTACGTGACTGCGCTAGTATCATGCTAACGATGCAGTGTGAGTCCAGATTAGCACGCCAGGAGGGTGATCAATATCTGTGCTCATATAGACACATTTCACATGTATTGAGCCTTTCTGCAAGGACTTGCAACCAAAAGACATATGTTGGAGTTCTAATGTCATTTTACATAAGTTTACATAGAACAATAAACAATTATCTCGATTGTTCCTCTGCAATGATTCTCATTCAATAGAAACTATTCCAGATGTTAGGATTTATGTGCAGTTTTCCATGTGTTATGTCATTTTCTAAGTAAGTGAGAAATAGTTTGTCATTGTGAACACAGCACAGCACACAGTGCACCACAACAAAATGTGACCTCTGCCCTTGATCCATCTGTTAAGGAACATTGGGCGGCTCACATGCAGCGCCTGAGGAACTGTGCTTGGGAACGATGCCTTGCTCATCAGTACCTCAGTGGTACCTTTAAGCAGTCAACTTATTTGTTCATTCTCTTCGAGTAAATCGTAGTCTGTCATGGTGCTGTTTGACACGTGTGTTGGTAAATGCGAGTAGACAGCTGAAGTCTTGCTTGCTGAAAATGGGACGGTATAACCGTTAGCTACCAACTGCCCGAATCATATTTTCGGGATGAGAATCTTAATACAATATGTACGGCGATGTGACAAAATCTTGACAACTGGACCCTGTACCCTGTACCCTAAATAAACAAAAAAAAACCTAAAAATGACATGAGATCCAAGATGAAAACCAACGCTGGTGTTTGATTCTTTTCTTATCTTCCAAGATAAAACTGAGTTACTGCTGAATGCAGTTCATTCTTACAAATATTCTTTATTTGCTTCACCTAAGGAATGTCTGTATTACCTGCTAATGGAGAACATTTAATAAACATTAACTTTGTGCAGCTTTAATGGTAGCAGCTTTGAGTAATCACATTTAACAATTGCTTCAAGGTTTATTTATTCCAGAAGTAAATATTGAAGTCCTTTGAGCTTGTTGCTGGGCTTGAATATCCACTTGAATATCCATTTATAGTGGAGCTTTTAGCTCTGTGGCTCCGAGCTGACTCTGTTAATCTCCCTGACAGGCTGCTGAGACATTTGTAGTGACATTTCTTTTTTCAGGGATTTTTTTTTCTACCACAAACCCTTAAAAGGCCTTGAAGAGGAACCGTGTACACTTAGCTAGATAACCTGAGTAGCTAGTGCATGTGTGTGTCTTTCTGATTTCAGAAAGTAGCAGGATGAGGACTGGCGTCTCCACCTGCTTTCCCAAAAGTCAGTCTGCTAAAACTGTCTGGCTTCTGACACTGAGAGTTTAAGGTAAAGCTGACATGACTGTTGGCCTGTTTATACCTCTATCAATAGCTTTTAGAATCCCATTTCTCTTGAAGCTCACTTTGAAAAATGCACTTTCCTAAAACTGGCTCTTTGAGGGGGGTGGGGGAAATACAGTAGCTATTTGTAGGGGTGGGCAATATGACCTCCATTTAATATCAGGATTAATTAAAGAATTTACCCCGATTAATGAACAATTATCTTTTCTTTTTTTTTTTGCTTGTTTTTTTAACCTAATAGTTCACTGTAAATATGACTCCTCTATTAAAGCTGGGATTTTTTCTAATGTAGGAATGCATATGTTTGTGGTTTTAAAGTAACTGAAAGAAAACAGGTAGATGTTGTGACTGACTAGACGGCCCTGAGTCACACTGGGGAAAGTATTTACACAATTTAATGAAGGGCGGCAGGGTGGTGCAGTGGTTACTGCCGCCCCTTACAGCAAGGAGGTGCTGGGTTTGATCCATTGGTCGGGGCTTTGTGTGTGGATGTTGAGTGTTCTCCCTGTGTTCGCGTGGGTTTCCACCAGGGGCTCTGGTTTCCTCCCCCAGTCAAAAAGCATGCACTACAGATTAATTACCGACTCTAAATTGACCCTGTAAGGTGTGACTGAGAGTGTGATTGTGTGAGTGTGTGTGCTCTTCAGTGTGGTGGCGTCTGACCAGGTTTGGTCCCCTTCTTGCAACCGTAGTTCCCGAGATAGGCTCCGGTCCCCCCGCAAGCCCATTTGGAATTATGTGCAAGATCGCGGGTTCAAGTCCCGGACTGGTAAAGGTACCACATGAGAAAGTTACTATTCCTAAGCACTGCTCACCAAGCGCTGCTCTATAGCTGCCTACTGCTACTTCATGGATGTGTCAGATTTCATTGTGGTGCACTGTGTGATGTGCTGTGGTGTGCTCACAATGAAACTCACTTTTTTTTTTTTTTTAACAATTCTTAACATTCAGACAAAGCTACTTGCTTGAGAATCACCCTATGCAGGTTGAGCACTTCCTCTTTCTTGTACACTCCTGTGACATTATAGAATTGATCTTTGAATTTTGTATTTACTGTAAATCAAATTGTTAAAATAAAAATTTAATTTAATCGATGATGATGATTATTGATTTTAAAATCTGGCTCTAGTAACGTAAGAGGTGCTCTCATGGTGTGGAAACTGTACCCATAATGCATTAGGAGGAGTGGGTTGGCCAATCAGGTGTGAGTAAGAGTGTCCTTGCTGAATCATGTCAGGGTCATTATGTTGTGCCAGTATGTCTACAGCCGAGAGGCCTATAATCTGATCATCTTTTATAAATTGGGACACACCAATTATATTTCCACAGAGAGTCTCTCATAATTGGATTTATCTGGTTTGTATTCAGACGCCTATTTTTAGAGTAGCTTTGCTATCGAAGCCCTTCTGGAGACATGTTGGGACTCGGTGATTGTTAGCAAATGATTATCTTCTGCAGGGCATGTAAAGATGCTCGCAGTCCAGTATTGAAAGTACAAATCTTTAAAAATTTGTTGATTTTCTCCTTTCTTAAAGATGCATGAAAAACTCTTTTGTTCTTGAAATGTTCAGTATACCACACACATCTCGACTGTGACAACTGATTGAGTCTGTGTTACTTTCACATTCAAGGAAAAATGGTAATTTGCTGCTTTTCCAGCTATTTTCAGAATCTCTGGATATGTGATAGTAAACATGGTACGATACCACTTTTATGTCCGATACTGATATTGTAAATTTTATATAACTGCTGATACGATAAAAATCTGATACAGTCTCTGATTCTTTTTTAAACAGGAAACAGAAAATGCTTTAAAAATATCTGAATAAATGGCTGAGATTGTTATGCTTAAGGAAATACTTGACTAAAATAATGTTCTTCTAACTAAAACAATGTAATAATTACACACCCATATGTATATGCTAAATAATTTATTATTAAAATAACATCTCAAAAATTATTTGTTTAAACACAGTTGTGATGGTCCCTAATCCTGCGGCACTAAAATGATCAGGAACACAGAGCAAGAGCTGGTGGTGTTAAAAAAATTAAACAGTATAATCATGTGATTTGCTTTTGGTGTTGTAGTGTGTTGCGTTGCTTGCTCTGCTCATTCTCATATCAATATATACGAATTAGAGCAAACATCGAACAATAAACCATCTTTATTGCAGTGCCACCTCCCATGCATAATAAATTTAAGTATCAGGAATCATTACAGTACCCTTTGCAGTTTGCAGAAAAACTTCTGTTTAAAAAGCTGAAATAATACATGACACTTTTCCTCACCAAAGAAGGGCTCCGCTTTCTGTTTGTTTTGTTAATGTGAAGCTGGTTAGAAGCCATTAGAATTTTTCCTCACCTTCTAATAAGCTGTAAGTTGGCAGTGATGAGGAGAATAACACACTGCCAGAATTAAATAAATTAGCCTCAACCCGCACAGGCGCTGGAGTGTAGCAGCAGTTCGCACCCACGTGCTGTCGTGGGGTTTTTGTTGTGATAACTTGTGAAATGTAATTGAATGCGTGAGAAGAGGGAGGCACCAGACGGCCGGCCTCGTCTGAAAAATGTCAGAATTTCAGGCATTTGTTGAAATATTTCAGGCGTTTGTAGAGAACAGGTTGAGTAACTGCATAGTATCTTAAGTTGCAGTAAGAAATGTGATGACTGTGTTCTTCTTTGCATGATACAGTATGTCCGTTCTTTCTGGTAGTGCAAGGGCAGAACTGGACGCTGTGGTCAGTGGCTGCTTGTTCTGTACATAAGCGTGAGTCAGGAGTAATGGTGGGTTGCTTTAGCAGAAACGCTCAACATTCTTCTCTAAAATAGTCACGCTTCATTCATAACCTTTCCAAGGCTATAACAGCACCACCCAGTTTAAACATAAACCTCTCGGCAGTGTCCGGGAATGCTTGTGAAGTGTGCTTGGCCTTGCGATTCGGTCAGAGGCCATCAGTCTGGTGGAAGTTAAAGCTTTTTTATCCGAGTTTATCTGAAGGGACTGTTATTTCATGTTAAACAGATTAGGGATCTCATTTGTAACTGTTGCGGACAAAATGGCAACCTGAAAGAGTCATAGGCACACATTGTGATTTATAGAAGCAAAGTTGACAACAGAATATCTGTATATTGGTACCCAGCTTTTGATCCATGCCTAAAAATTGACGCCAGATTGTAGGAAAAATATGAGTGGCATCACTGTGCGTATATTTTGACCTTGTGCTAATGTGTCATAACTTGTACATTTAGTTTCATTTCATAACACGCCTACTTAGGTAGTTGGTAGCTTAAAGGTTAGGGAATTCGCCCCATGATCAGAAGGTCGCCGGTTTAAATCCCCAACCTGTAAAGGTACCACTGAGGTGCTCATGAGCAAGGTAACGTCTCCAGGCACTGCTTCCCAAGCACTGTCCATGTCAGCTGCCCACTACTCCTTTATGGGTGGGTCAGATGCAAAGGTCACATGTCGTTATGATGCACTCTGTGCTGTGCTGTGCTGTGGTGAGTTCACAATGACAAATGATCACTCACTTTCACTTACTTTAACATAAAGTCAAAGTAAACTTTGCTATGTGCAGTCCACGGTAAGAAAAGGACATAATGTGCATTGCAGCTGTAGGCTGAAAGGGATGTAACACTAGTACAGAGAGACAAGACGGCGTAGCTCCAGTTTTTACAGAGCACCAAAGAAACAAATAAGGCGCATAGAATAAGTTTACAAATACACTATAAAATATCAACTTTAAACTAGACATAAAAAGAGACTGTGGAGTTTAAGTTACATGCAGTATTCAAACTACAATTATGGTTCTGGAGTTGTCTGTGTGCATAAGTTCTGCAGCAATATGGAAATTCTAAACAGACAAAATATTAAAAATAATATCTTTATAAAGTTAACTATGTGAGGGGTTCAGTAACATGTGCAATATGTCATAACTGCAGTGAAGTGGAGAAGACTACAATCAGTAGTACTGTATGTGCAAGTAATGTTTAATACTATTGCAAATATTGTAACAGCAGTAAGATACAAGTAGTACGTACATAAAAGTTCAATAATTGTGCAAAAAAGCTGCAGTGTTATTTCTGATGGTGAGCCGTAATTATTCCGTAAGGATTTTTCAAATCTAAAATCAGTAAGTTAATATTAAACCAGACTATACTTCTGATCTAATCCACACTCTCTTGCAATGTAGCTGCTGAAATATATTAGCTGCTGTAAATCTATTAAAGGTGTATGTGACTGAAGTCTTGCGATCATCTGGACAAGGTATGAACAAGTCAGACTGATTTGCTGGAACCAAAAGTACTGCTGAGACACTTGTGAGGATTATGCCAGTAGTTTCTACCTCTTACACCTCAGTTTCTGTTTCTGAAAAGTTTCTTTTCTTGCACTTCCACTAGATTGCCATGATAAATATGTTTGTTACTTAATTTTATAACTGAGTGTTTATTTGTCATTGTGAACACTACTCAGCACAGCACCAAAACGAAATGTGCCGCTGCATTTGACCCATCCGTGAAAGAGCAGTGGGCAGCTGACGAACAGTGCCCGGGGAGATGAGATTTGTTCATATCAATATTCATAAGGTGACCCATATGTGCACAATTCCCGGGAGAGTGTGGTTTGTAAATAGAACTTCAGGTTGCAGCTTTTTGTGCACCCCTTTTTGAGCTTTTGTCTGAACATATTAGACCCTAGAACTTTTTTAGGTTGAGGTAGATGTTTGCCTGGAATGCTTAATAAGTCAGTGTCAGATGGTAAGTATTCAGCTAAGTGTTTCCGACAGTCTATACCTGGTAAAGAGGACACGCACAAAGTTTCTGCTTCTTGACAGAAAGAGAAAAAAATCTGTGCACAGGATTAAAATGGGAGATAATTGAGCCCTGAGGGGTCTCTCCATCCAGAAAATGGAAAAGAAAATAAAGAAGCATGTTTAAACCTCCAGTCTGTAGGTTCCGGATCAGACCTGGTCTGAGGGTATGCAAAGCTCCGCTATATATATGCGTTCATAAAAATATCCGCATACGTGTAAACAGGCCCAAAGACATTAAGTTGTTTAATTTCACAATAAAAAGCTAAGATTTTAAGTCTTTTTGCAGTTACTCAGGAACCTGGTGTGTGATCTGTAACTCATTTTAGAATATACCAGAGACTTGCTGGTTTGGCAAAATATGTCTACACACTGTTACAGCTGCATATTAGGATATAATGCCCAGTCGGTAGTGTAGCAATGATAAGGGAGTTGGCCCTATGATCGGAAGGTTGCCAGTCCGAATCCTGATTTGGTAAAGGTACCTTTGAAGTACTTATGACCAAGCTACTGTCCTATTTTCAACAAGCAAGACATCTGCTGGCTACTTACATTTACCAACAAAGGTAAAGGTAACACTGCTGTACTCACACTTAAGGTCAACTGCCCACTACTCCATTAGCGATGGGTCAAATGCATGGGTCACATTTCGCTGTGGTGCTCTGTGTGCACTTTCACTTTAAAATTCGACTAATTATGGCACAAAATAACACAACAATAAAACAAAGCTACAAGACTAAATAATCCAGTGTAATTTTACAGTATAATACTGGCAGCAAAGTTGCCATCCATCAACTGTATTTTTACAGCAAGCATACTGGATCTGATGTTTACGCTACAATACTGTAATTACAAGTACTTGATATTTACAGTAGCATTTTGTTTTTTTACAGTATTGTGCTTCTGTATTTAAAAATGACTTATTTATTTATTTGGAATGCAATTTACATTCCACCCTCTCATTGAAACACTCAAAATCCTTTAGGTATAGAAATGACTTGAAGTGTGTTGGAGATTTACAGCTTTCTATAGAAATTACAGTATTTTACGAGGTCATCAAAAGCACAGTAATTTACTGTAGAGAAATAACTGTACATTCACAGCAGTTGGTTACAGTGTGTTTATCCATGTTTGTTTAGAGATAACAAATGAAATGTCTCATGTAACGCTAGTTGATAAGCTTGTCACAGTTGCTGGCCGATGCTGAGCTGGAGACAGTAGACTGCCTGAGGTTTAGCTTTTCAGTCACTGGAAATAAAGGCCGAGAGGGTTTCGCTCTCCGGGCTTAAGGAAGTGCTCTCTTCCTGACAGGAAGTGTTTACGGCTTGCTGACATTCTCTGCCGCCTGAGCTGGTTTTGCTCCGTCCTCTACAATTAGACAGGGAGTGGCTCTCCGCCGTCCTCAGCGCCTCTGTTGTGACACCCCGCGTTGGGACATGCAGTTTACTTGAGATACAATGAGACTCTGTTCCAGTCAGGCCACCTTCTCGACGCGATGTAGCAGCCTCGTTACGTAAGAGGGACAGGCGTTGGCGGAGCTCTGGAAAACCCCGCCACAGAGCTGAACTGAGCTAAGCCGGACAGCCGGCCGGGTTTGGGTGGGTGGGTGGTGTGGTGTATAGATGGATGGATGTGGGTCTCCACCCTGCCTGCCTGCCTGCTCTATTGTTGGCCATCAGGGTCGGACACACAGGCTCAACGCCGTTCCTCTTCGGGGGGAAACCGAGGGCATGTTGCTTCCTCCTGTAATCAAGGGATCCGCACACCAACCCACACACTCCGACGGGGCTCTCGTTCGGCAGCTGTTCCGCTGTGTCGTTCCGCAAACAAGCTCACCGCTGCCGGAGAGTAAGAGGAAGGGGAGTGAAAATGGAGTTGACTCTGAGTGAATGTAGTGCTGAGATAATATGAGATACTGTTATTGTTCCACACGGATGAAGGGGAAGTCACGTGTGCTGGCGGGAAGAGATGAAAAATGGTTAAAAATAATTCGAGAGAGTTGTGGGTGTTTCAGAGAGAAATAGTGGAAGATGAAGTAGAGTCTTGCCGAGTTGAGAATGTGAAATCTTAAAGTTATATGTAAATAATATATAGAAATTAATAGGATAAAAGATGTAAATATATTAATGATAAAAGTGTAATTTGAAAATGGTAATAATATATATATATATGTATGTATGTATATATGTATATATGTGTATGTGTATGTGTATGTGTGTATATATATATAAAGTTTTAAATCTTTTTAAAAAGCATATTTAAAGATGTTCATTAAAATGTACCTTTGATATTCCGCCATTATCAATTAAGACATTAGGCGTAGACTTCTGTAAATCTGATTTTCGAGTCAGTGCCTCAAAATGAATAAAAGGAATTAAAAATGAAAAGTGAAATTAATTTAAGGGTTAACATTTAAGGATCAATTATTTTTAAAGAAGAAAACTTTTTTAGGAAGTAGTGTAACAGTGTACAGTATGATTATTCATTTTAGTTTCAGGAAAAACGTGTTTTAAGTCTAGTTCTCAAATTCTCAAGAGTCGCATCATTTCTCACATTCCAGG